>JACJUY010003958.1:15307-32175 GCA_014220935.1 Platorchestia sp. MABIK | reverse complement strand
AGCGACAAAATTTATGTAAAAAATTATCAGTCAAGAGAATCCCACCCTCGCTTCTTATGATGGAAAACGTTTATTCAATAGTTTTGCAGTGTAATCGGTAACAGAACAATTATAAATAATAAATTCACATTTTTGAGTAACTTTGCGCACATCCGGAGCTATTTTGACATCTCCCTGGAACTGAATTACTTCCAATTGAATTAAAAATAATCAGTCACATTTGAGTTTTTTGCTCACGCCAGCATTTCTAAAACGACCATTATTAAGCTGGCACTAGAATCAGGTTTCGCTGACGTCAAAATGGGAACGAAATTACCACTTGGAGCTTCAAAAAATTATTACGGCACAAATTCGTTCCAAAATGAGAAATATTAACGTCATTCATAGATGACACCAGTGTCCCCTTGGTCGTTAAAGGGCTGTATCAACTGGCAAATAGAACACCAATGGCATCTCTCTTTCGGTTGCATTGGCGGCAGTAACAATGCAACCTAAGTACTAATAATTCTTTGCTGATCTTCCTTGTCAACCCTTGTTTTGGAAGCGCTATGTCGATGATGCCCTTGCAGCCCTCACTGAAGATATGCCTAATTCATTCCATCAACATGTCAACAGCTCTAATAATAACATTCAATTCACCATTTAACTTGAGAGTAAAGCGTACGCTGCGTGTCAATGTTTTACTTAATCGCTAAATTGAGCGCAGGTTATCTTTTAGAGTTTATCGCAAGCCTTCAAACACATAGAAGAGCCTAAATTTTTCCGTTACCATACCTTCTCATAAAAACGAAGCCTATAAAAATCGCTCTTTGAACGAGCAATGACTATTTGTAGCTAGGAGAATTTGGAGGGAGACTCAACTTCCGTGAGCTAATTACTAGAGTAAAATAACTTCCCGATCTAATTTTGAAACTCATGTAATGCAAACCCTTATCGTCGCCAAGAAGCCAAGGAAGCTCTGCAAAATTCATCCTCGCGTAAGAAGAAATCTTGCAAATAAAAACTGTTTCCAATCACCATTCACACCATTACACCGAAAATTAAACAGAAGCCCTGGATTACTGAAGACATTATCATTAAAAACCGTCAAGCGTACCTGGCATCACTTTACACAGGAAGAATATCAGAATCGATGTACAATTGATTGGAAAAATTGCATGACAATTCATACTAAAGCACAAACAAAATCTATTTCATGCTTAAAATCACTTAATTTACTGTAGAACCGATATTGAAAAACATGCTCAATTCCATTCATAAATTAAAAAAACGCATTACGAAAAGAATTGCAGCTATTGTCCTAAAAACAGCAAAAAAACGCGAAAAAAGGCGTTGAAACTGCCTTCAACAACTTCTTTGTCAGTCAGCTAAATTTTATTGCTGATGGCATGGCAAGTGATCGATTTCAGCTTTTCAGTTATAACTAAAAGGACCATGTCCGAGAACACAGCTCTTTCTTTTCTACTTAAATATTCGATGTTCATATCTACATAAACAACTGAAAAATTAAACTAAATGGATTTAAATTGTTCTTTATCAAACAAGCAGAAGGTGAAGATGAATTAAAAGCCCCGATCATTTTAAGCATGTTTAGTCAGTCTTTTTTCATAAAAATTTTCCGACACTCTCACAAATTTTGATGAGTGATACTAATCTCTGACATTGGTAAAAAAATTGCGGTAAAAATTTAATGTACGTTTATTTTAGGGAAATATTCGAGAAAATCGTGCCCAAAAAAGTGTGTTCTCTTTCTTTGAAAAACAGTTCTTTTTTAATCATTAACACGTTTCCCACATATTGAGCCATATATGTACCAGTCGGTAAATTACTCATTCAGGTACCAATTTGAATGAATAACATTTCATGTGTTCCGCCACATTTTTAACAAATAACCGTTATCATACCAGGTGAAATGCATCGCGTAATGGTATTAGTCAAATTTCTTCGAAAGGATAAACATGTATTCGAACATTAAAATCTATTTCCCTTTTCTGGTACTAACAACCTAACAAAAAAAACGTTTACAACCATGGAAACGCGGTCAACATATGTAGTGTCGTACTATCCGCACAACTAGAGGTATTGTAGCAGAAACTTTGACTTCACTTCAGTTCCCTAAGCCGCAAACTCGGGAGAAGGATAAGTATACGCACAGCAACGCTCCTAACAATGTACTGATTCCATCGGTGACAGATCTTCCTTAAAACTAGTCTTGCCCGGAAGTCAAACAAAGACTTGCCGGTGCTCGCAAAGTTCGTAAAGGCAAGACACCATAAAGGACTTCCGTCGGTCAGAGTTTCGACCGTTTATGGCTCATCCGGCTCCGAGACATGCGAAACCCAGCGAGACAAAAACAACCGGTTGTGCTCACTTCACACGGCACATCCCGAGATATAACAACATATTAACTAAATGGTTAACGTAGCAAAAATTAACAAATTGAATAGTTTATTTCATTATCCGCCTATTGATGAAAGAAATATTATTTTCTCTGCGTTTCTCGGCGTTTGAAAACCATTTGATAGCGTAAACAATAGCATTTTCCTCTTAAAATTACACAGTTATGGCTTCTAACGAGTTGTGCAAAACCGATTCAAAAAATTTTCAACAAATCGGAAGTAGCATGTTGCCTTTGATAATATAGAAACTTTCGAAGATCAGCTTAGGAGTTCCACATGGATCTGCCCCAGGGCCTCTCCATTTCTAATCTTCACTAGCGATGATGTTGAATCTACTACATTTTTCATTTTCACACTTTTTACCAACGATAGCACTCTTTCTTCGGCTCTCCTTATGGAAAACTTACTATGATTATAAGTAGAAACAACAGCGAACTATAAAAGTTTAAATGTGGCTCGCAGCGAATAAAATATGCATCAATATCGACAATACAATGTAAGCTATAGATAGCAACTCTTCCACACATCAAAATTGTTCATGGCAAAATTGTAGAAACCAACTCCTTAGTTCACGATCATTATCATAATTGAAGGGCTGACCACCAAGAGAATATTACATGTATTATTACTAAGCTATCAATTGATCAAATTTAAAATGTGAGGCCTGGAACATGCGATAAATCTCATGTTAATGGATGGATAAAAAAAACATTTATGAAATTCTAAAAAATACTAGTTTCATTCTGATTACTTTTTGAATGTAATGTTCTTTTTTTTTTTGCCGCACCACTGAATGCAGACAAAAATCGGCACAATAGCGCAGGTTGTTCATTACGGCGCTGGTGAGATCAAATTCATTTTGTTGGAGTTCTCCTCGGTGGATGACTTAAGCTAGTATAGATTTGTTGATTTTTCTTGGTAAGCTTGTCATATAAGGTGTCCCCAAAGGAAAAATTTCAAGGGTGATTGGTCAGAAAGAAGATGATTTCCTAAAAGAAGGGAAGATGAGTTGCTCTTTAGTCCAGCTTGTCACTCTTTGGTATAACAGCTAAAATCGTATGCATTCATCAATTAAATGGGACTTTTATGCCAGACTGTGGATCTTGGTTACAAACACAATCAATAAAACTTTTATTTTTCAGGATATCAGGAAAAACTTTGTTTTAAAATTTCATTCAATATTATAGATGTTATTTAATACTATTCTACCCGTGCCATCAAAAATGATGGCAAATACAGTTTGAAAGATATTAAATAAAATTACATATAAGAACGCAGTGCAATATTTTTAGAGTTATATATATTTACAAAGGACAAACGTTTTAAAAGATTAATTCTTTAATGACAAAATTCCTAGTGAAAAACAGTTCATCCACCTAATGTCCTTGAACATCTGCTTTTTAATTGCTATTTCAATGTTATTCTTATTATTTATTATGTTATTCCAATCCATGTCCTAGAGATAGAAATTCAGCAGTAAGCAACTGCGAGCTTGTGTGTGTATATTGTACAACGGCGGAGGTAGCACAATACGGGCCTTACAATTGGTGACCCCAAAAGTTTCACCAGGTCTTACAATTATTGGTGACCCCAGCAGCTCGAACTACTGGAGACCACCTCAGTACTCCAGCGGGTCCACCAACGGGCTGAGGCTTCTACATGGCCTGCCCCTTACATCTGGTGACCGCAGCAGCTCCTCAGCGGGTTCACCATCGGGCCTAGGCTTCCACATCGCCTGCCCCTTACAGCTGGTGATCCCAACAGCTCTTCAGCGGTTTCACTAACGGGCCGAGGCTTCTACTTTGCCTGCCCGTTTCACCTGGTGATCCCAGCAGCACCCATCTCTGCTCTCCAACTTCAACTTTCGTCGCAATTTCCGTTAGGTGTTTCTACCATCACAAGATCTTTCAACCAAGGGCGAAAATGCACAACCAACCGAGCCGCCAAAACGCCCGGCACCAACGCCTCACAGCAACGCCCGGCACCCAACGCTCGGTCTCAACGCACCAGCACCAAGGCTCTACATCATCGTGTGACTCTCTCATCATTTGAACATACGCGACAGTATCGTCGTTCGAATTACATTCTGTCTTGGGGGAGGGTACTTGTAGTGCCCTACCTTAGTCACTCCTCAAATCTTGATTCTAGTCTTTTCGTGTTCAGTAATCCTGAGATGTTTTAATGCAATACCCCGCCGAACTCTGTATCCACGATACAGACTCTAGTATACGTATAAGGCTCTGAATCTCTCTAATTATTTCGAAAATGACTTATTCCCAGTCCGAATTTTATCATCGGCTCGACGGTAATTATCATCGGTTTTCATCGTTGATCGTAAGAATTTCGACGGTAAATATATTATCAGTGATCACTCGTAAATTTCGCCGCGAACGATGATGACCGATATTTACCGTAGGTTTCCGACTGTTATTCCGACCATAGAAAAACGATGGTAAATATACGGTCTTTTCCAGACTATACTTCATAATTTGATACGAACGAAATACTTGATATAGGTTTAATGACCCAAGTTTGAGGCTAATCAATGGCAAGACAGATCAGATAACGTTATATATTTTTCATGGTCAAATGAAATTATTTTACATAACCTACACATGATGTAATTTGAGCTTCGATTTTTTATTATGAAAGTCAGAATTTTTAGCTCGAATTAAAAAAATATTTTACTTGCATCCTCATCTGTTATTAGTCAATATTAATATATTTAATTTCATTTTTAGATACTGTAATGTGAAGTTTATGGCCTTTAATTTAAGCTCCATTTGTTTTGAATTCAACTTCATATGTTCAATTTCAACTTTTATTCTTAAAGTTGAAAGTAAAACAACGAAGTTGAATAATGCAGGACCAGTTGAATGAATATATATACACTATGAACATTCCTGCAAAATAGTTTATTTATGTGTAAAGGAGAAAAGTTGGATGTATGAAATACATAATTATATTTTGATTAAAACGATCTAAACGTATTTCTGACTTCACCCATTATATAACTTTAAGATTTGAAATGTTTCTCGTTTTTATGGAGTTAAAATAACAGGGTTCATTTGTTAAAAAACACGTTCGTATTCATCACAATCCTAAACCTGAATGAATTATTTTCTAATAAAACAATTTTAAAAAATTAGAAGCCCTAAACCATTACAAATTCACAGCTCCAATTAATGAGAATGTTTTTAAATTAGTTAATACCCTCAAAAGGAAATACAATTTCTTTGCTTTCAAATTAGTAAACAAATAAGAAACATAATTGGAACTTTTGCGCAATCGTACTTGCATTGGAAGCTTAAAGATTGTGCCTGCATGATATTGCAGTTTCGCATTGCAGTGTGGTTGTTAATTGTAACGTCCGAGTTTGGAACGTTAATGCTGTTTTACAATGTTTCAAAATCTTGAAATCATATGGTTGGAACAAAAATTCAATTTTTTGGACACCCAGATTCATTTGTGCTGATAGTTACTTTCTGAAAAGCTTTCTTAACTTACCACTAATAATTGGCATTGTTTTGTGGAAGTGAAAATTGTTTCCTGGATGAGAAAATGTACTGAAATATGTTCTGTATGTGGCATAGAGTAAAAATATTACTCTCGAGTCCAGCTTTGCAAGACTTGACTAGATGAAATGTGGTTCATTCAGCTATCATTCTCTGAATACTAAGGCAGTGTTTCTCATTGGATCATCTTTTGCTTTCCAGAATGTTGAAATGAAAATTATTTTCAGTTTTTTCAGTGTCAATTAAAGTTTTCAAATTAATTTCCTTCTGATGAAAAACAAAATGCTCTGCATTTACCACAGATAATTACTTTCCAGTAATATATTGGTGTTGGTGAAATATTTTTCATATGCATATTACATATTTATATGTAAATCTAGACATAAAAACTTATTACAGAGAAGATATCTAAGGTGCTAGTTTCCAACTACATTCAATAATCAAAATTTATAAAGTTATTAAGGACTTGCTTTAAACATGGGGTGACATTAAAATTTCTATTTTGAAAGACCTCTGCTGCATTTTTTCGTGGTAAAGTATGGTTGAAAGTGGGTGTATTTTATAATCAAACTTTTATTTGACACCATCATGTCTTTAGGAAATATTCAATTTAATATTTTGCTCCAACTTTAACTTATTTGTACTGATAGTTTCTTTCTAGTATACCTTTGCTAACTTGCCACTACCAGTCTACAATGTCTCTGCTCATGCTCAAGGTGTGTTCTGAATTGTCTATAGAAGAACAAGAGGATGGTCATAAGAGTTAATTCTGAAGAGTGTTTCCAATCTAATGATGACAGTTATGAACTAGTTTGTCATACTTTCCCGGATGAACTTAGTTCTGACTCCAAACCATGTATTTATAATAATTGGATCTCAGAATTATCCAATAATGCAGATGAATGGAAGAGCTCAGAGTTGTTCAGTCACTTCCTGATAAAAACTCTTACTTGTTCGGTAAATCTGTTCCAGTGAACAGTCAAAATTTAATCTGTGATGCTGCCATTGATGAAAGTCCAGAGTGAATTAGTAAAATTTAAGAAAAAAATGTTTGACACAATTAGTGATGTCCCTTTAAATTTGCTTGAGTCCAAACCTAGAGACAAAAGTTCATTTCTTAATGATTCCTCCAATGATGCCCTTACTGATACTTCAAGTAAAATATTATTACAGGTCTGTAAGACGTTTCGTGATAAAATGTGAAGTATTTAACTCATATTGATTGAATACTAACTTCATATGTTGCTTATGATGCATAAATAGCAACCAACACGTTTCCAAACCAATGGAAACACTCCATTATTAAACCGTTGCATAAAAGTGGTGACCTAAAAACAGCATCAAACTACAGGCCCATCAGTCTTTTACCTGTAATGTCCAAAACATTGAAGAAAGTGGTGACAAATCAACTGTCATTTCACCTGGACGAGTCAAATCTACTCCACCGAAATTAATACGCCTATAGAAGAAACACTAGCACTCAAGATGCTCTGCTCAATATCTTTAAAAAAATATACAGTAAAATAGATCAAAAGAATGTAACACTCTTGCTGCTACTCGATCTCTCTAAAGCGTTCGATAGCGTCGAACATGATAGACTTCTACGCAAAATACTGAACTTGGAAGTAGACACGCAATGGTTTGAAAGTTACTTGTCAAATCGATCTCATGCAGTCCGCGTAGAAAACAAATTGTCCCCATTCATTCAAAACAATTTTAGTGTTCCCCGTGGATCCATTCTTGGTCCGCTACTGTTTTCTATTTTCATTAATGATATTCCTCCAATGCCGTCTAGCACACGGATCGCAATGTACGCAGATGATGTTCAAATTGCAATAACAAGTTCTGTATCTGAAATACCACAGACGCAAATTAAAGCCGAAACCATACTCACTAACCTGAAATCATGGTACGACCGAAATGGTCTCAAATTAAATGCTAATAAAACACAATGCATTATATTCGGATCCAAAGATGCTATTAAAAAAACTTCAGATCTTATTCTCGCAGTTGGAATGATAAAATTAATGCATCAGAAAAAGTTAAAAATATAGGAATCTGGTTCGATAGGAACAGGTCTTTCAAATCTCACGTTGAGAATACATGCAACAAAATTTACGGAACTTTAATGTTTTTTTATCGTATGAAGCGTATGCTAGATGAAAAATCCTGATTTTCAGCCATTCAATCCCTGGTGTTATCGCGCATTGACTACTGCAGCCTAGTATGGGGAGACTTACCTCAATACCTTCAAAGGGATTTACAAAAATGCATGAACCTCGCAGCCAAGGTGGTGTGCAACGGAAATTTCAAAGGAAGTGATAACGTAACCCCTCTCCTTAATAAACTCGGCTGGATTCCTTTTCAAGAAAGGCTCCTCATGCAGAGGGCGAAATACGTATTTTCCTCGTTGTATCTTCCTCAGAGCAATGCTGAGATAGTGCGTTTCCATCCACCCACTGTAACCAACAAAAAGCCGAACAGAAACAATAATGTCTTAGTCAACTATCGTTCATCTTACATTGGGCGGAAGGCTCTGTCAATTTCAGGCGCCTTACTGTGGAACAAACTTCCCCTGAGTATTAAAATCCCTCAAAGACCGAGAGAATTTAAAGCCAAAATAATTCTCTATCTTGTGTTTCAACGATAATTCTTAGATACAGAACATACTGAACACGTATTGACGAATCTCATTTGCCTGGTATCTCCATTGCTGAATACTCTCCCTTGCTCATTTTTTTATAATTCAAGGCATCACACAACAGTTTTGAAGCATGCGTAGGTATTATGATTTGATCACCTATAAGCTGGGATTTGCAAACATGCTTACTTGTATATGTGTGCACGTATATGGGTGTATGTGCGCATATGGGTGTGTGCACTGGACACACACCTGTGTGCACTGGACGCTTATTTTATATATATATTTGTTGCGCGATCACCCACAATGATAAATAAGACGCTTATCAACCAATGATCTTTTCGAAACAATATTTAATGAAATATCGTTACAACATTTCATTAGAAATTGTAAGCAGGAACACATCCGGAAAAAGTTGTCACGAATTTCCTTCGCTCATTATCCTATCTTTCAGAGCACCGAACAGCATTTTCATAGAACGCGTTTGTATTGTCATACGCGTCATACTTCACAACTAGCATTATGCTCGCGGTGGTACAGTGGTTAAGGGATCGGCCTGGCATGTTGGAGGCCCGGGTTCGTATCCCGGCACTGGCTCGGCGATTTTCCCCGTTGGGTATAAGGGAGAGCTCAAGCACATTACCCCACTCAACCCAGGTGTCGGAAATGGGTACCGGCTTTACGGGGGAACCGTCATGGTGTCCTATATATAGTGTTAGTTATAAGACATTTGAAAAACCAATGCTTAAGATCATATGTATCAGGCTTGATTGGAAATAAAGCATCCTAAGATGCCGATGTTTTTTTTTGTGATTTCCTCGATACATAGAAATGTATTTGTGTACGTTTCCGTGTTAGGTGTATGTATGTCCGTAGATATGTATGTGCATGTATATGTGTATGTATTTACATGTATATATGCACATATGTGTGTGTACTAAACTGACAACTAGCATTTTAACTAGAGATAATTGCCTTTTTTCTGTTCACTCTCAACTTGTAACATTACCTAACTCGTCATCTCTTTATTATTGTAAAACATTCACGTAAAAAACAATTCATTTGTTGTGTGATCATCCATTCATATTTAAGTAAAATGCGTTTCAACTGATGACCGTTATGTTAAAATGATTTAATTAGAAATACAAAACTTGTAATTTTCGTGGTCCTCATGCTTATATATTTATTTATTTATTTTTTTCATGCTTCCTTGAAATGACATTTTTGAACATCGGCTGAAACAAGCAATTCATCTATTATTTCCTGACGTCAAGAATTGCAAAGTTTTATGCCTTGTATGTGTAAACTGTCAAAAGTGTTTTCACCCCACAATGAAAATGCATCGTCCATGAAATTGTGTTTTCTCTAATAATTATCATTACATGTATCATCAAATGTAAGGGCAGCTTTGTTCAAGTTCCGATAGGCTATAAAAAACAGACAAATTGTGATAACAAGATGATTTTGTTATTAAAAGATTCACAATGTCTTAGTTATTTTTCTATGTAGTCACCATGAAGGCTGAGGCATTTGTCATAACGTGAGACAAGTTTTCCTATGCCTCTTCAAAGAAGTCAGCCGCCAGTGATCCCAGGTAGGTCGTCACCGAATCATTTATTTTCGACTTTTTTTATTTTATTGTTTATTTTAATCATTTTTTTTATTGAATCATTTACTTTCGACTAGTGACATGGGTATTACAATACTCGTGTGTGTGTGTATCATCTAAGTGTATTAACTTCAAGATATTTTAAAAACCACTTTTGTACCATCGCTATTGGAAATGAACTGGTTTTTTTATTGGACAACCCTTTCATTCCCATAATGTTGATATTTGAGTTGTTTTGATGTTACTGTGTGAATGTAAAATTTCAAAATGAATTTCCTTTCGATGAAAAACATATAATCCTTTCCTTTTCATACAAGAAATTACTTTCCAGAGATAAATATGCGTTTGTGAAACAAATATGTGCATGCAAATTTTCAAAGACTGAACGGATAGGGCTATCCATCGTTTATTGCGAATTTAGCCCTCTATAGAAACTCTTCTTAAAGAGGTAAACGCTGCATGAATCACGATTCTACGTAAATGTCTAAATGTCCTGGTCCATTCATTATTCAATATGAACGGTGTTGGTAAGGTTTTTCAATGCAAACAAAGCTTCATTCTCTTTTCAATAAGCCAATTTCCAAAATGGCGCACGCATTTGATTTTGATGTACCATACACAATAACATCGTCTATTCAATCTCTAGATGACGGATCTTCACCGATATGTGGGCGTCAGTTTGCGGGGCACCAGCGCATCATGACGGCTGGTGTGGCCAAACAAATGTCCTACTCTCGACTATAGGACAATCCCGTCAACGGAAGTAAATCTCTTTCAAGGAGCATCTAACCTGTCAGTTAATATTAGGTTCGTGTAAGCTCAAACACTTAATATGACTAATGTCTTGTATAGCTTTTTCGATTCAGTGCAAATACATAAGTTAGTTCAATGTACATAAATTCTTTAACAACGACAGGCAAATCGGTTGTAAAATTTGAGAACTAATCACAATAGCATTACAGTACGTATAATCGGTCATTTAATGCTGTCACGAATAAAAAATACACTGTAAAAATTTTCACCGTGATTTCACGGTAAAAGGTATGGCAACTTCGCTGCCAACAAAAAAACCGTGAAAAAAACGGTAAAACCTGAAGGCAAAAAACGGCGAAAAACCGTGATTTCTGAGGAGTTTCCGTGCTTTGAACGGTAATACCCGGAAATAAAAAACGGTAAAAAAACTAATTTATACGAAATTGCCGTGAATTAACAGTTAAACTCGGGTATTGAAAACGGTACAAACCAGTATTTTCTTCTGATTTGCCGTGAAAAAACGGTGGTAAAACCTATGTATTTCTTATTTATGGCCAAATTTCCGTGTAAAATGCAAGTAATCGTGAGACAAAAAAGATGAAAATAAATAATTGCTTAATTGCCAAGAAAAACCAGTCGCTCGTTGAAACTTTAAAATACCATGAACATAGTACAAGCCATATATCGTAGAAAATTGTCGAAAACTGTTGAAATGTCTGTAAAAGAATAGTTTACATAAATCAATAGAATGCTATAACGGCTTCCATTGGTCAACCCGAGTACTTCAACGAACATTTTACTTTAAAATGGGACTTGCGTCACCTGCAGACTCGGCAATTGACATTGGTATGAAATCAACTATTTGGAAATACGTTCAACTGGCCTTAGTTACCTAAACACCCAAAAATCTCATAGCGATAGGTCAATGACTTTAACAATATTTCATTTGCGGAACATTTATTGGCTTACAAAAGAAAATAATATACTCGGCTTAAGAAAATTGATACGGATGACTGGTAATTATTTCAATTCGATTAAATAATTAATATTACACAAGAACTTAAATCAAAATAAAAAGAAGAATCAACGTTATAGGAACATTTATCAATGCAAACGTTTTGGGATATAATTATCGCATCAATAAATGTTCTTTTAATCATGAAAATAAGATTCCTATAAGCACTATTGAAGTCAAATCATTATATGCTTCGCGTAACGAAAAGTTCATCAAACTAAATTTCATGAGTTGTCTTAACCAAATAAATCACAACTTCCCGTGTTCCTCTACCCTTCCATTGACGCTCCAAAAATACTTCCTTGTAAAAATACAGCTTTACGCAAATCAAATCACAACTCGAGTGTTTTCGTCAATAGATACCGAATAATCATTATCTCAATTCTCACAGCCAAGTCCGTTTATTTGTCATATAACGACAAAACAAAATTAGCGGGATTGACCTAAACTGCTATCGAAAACAAATATTTGGCTACATTACATAATGCTATACAAATTAAATAATTCGAAGGTGAATTTTTTTTCAATTTCGATATTTTCCTGCAACAAAACTCGAGTGTGCACTTTAATACGTATAATAGCCGTTAATATGATACAGTAACAAAAGCTTCACTGCATACCAAAATCATATCACGAGACAGGGCATGAATTACAAGCCGAAAGCATTCACACTTTCTCCTTCGCTGACGTTCACAGTCCTCCAAGATCCTCCCTTAACAACAGAGTGAACGTTTACACGCATGCGAAGTACCATTTCATCTGAATAATGAAGCCTATAATATAGAACACACTTTAAAGTAGAGTTTTCAAATTCCAAAATCAATTTCGTCAATAAGAAATCCTACGAACTTCAAAAACACAGTGGTGAATGTTATCCTATTTTCATTTAGCTCCTGGTACATAATTTTATTAAATAACTAGTTAATAGATTAGATCATTAGTTAGTTTAAGCCTCCCTATCCTCAACAAATGAGATCCAAAGAGAGGAAGAAAGAAGGCACCATTTAGTATGGAGTTGAGGGAACGCGGAATCTATGCAGAAAGGGCATAGAAACAGTAAGATGAGAAAGAAGCTCATGAAACAAGATCAAAGTTGAAGAAGAAAGTAGTAGGTGCTGAAAAAACAGGACAACAGTGAACCGAAAAAAGATGGTCCGTAACAAAACAAAAACCTATGTACTAACAAAAAGAAAGCCTACCTAACCTTTAGCTCGGGCCCATACATAGTCCCCCTGGGAGCGCTAATTCCCATAGATACAATAGTTGTATCCCCCTGAGGGGTAACAAGTTAATAACCATCCACATTTTTATTCACGCCATTTTTTATTCTATACAAAATACAAAGCATATAATACACACACAGTAAATGAAGTACGTACGCTCAAAATGTCTTCGCATTGATTATGGGTAGACACGAGTAAACATCTAATAGGGATCAAGTGATAGGACTAAAAGTTAGGGGTTACCAGAACAAAAATTTGAGAATTGAGCCTCAAGAAATTTCCTAAAACAATAATAATTTCATTTAGGCCTCTACTAATCAAAACATTCACGAATTGCGTTTCGTAATGACAATCAAGAATATTAAGTTAGGACTAATATCGCAAAATATGCTTAACAAAAATTATCTCATCCTCTAAGCCAGGGGTCCCTAAACTATGGCCCGCGGGTCACATCCGGCCCGCCACGTAATTTCATCAGGCCAGCCAAACAAATTCCTGAGTGGTGACCTTGAAAAAATAATTATCTCATGACTGGAATCGCTGAATTAAACGGTTATTTTTTCATTTTTAATTTCTTCGGCCCGTATGAATGTAGAAAATAGTCTTACATTAAAAAGTTTGGAGACCCCTGCGGCCTAAGCGAACAGGGCAAGCAATGCAACCATCTAATCCACTATAAATAACCAGCGATTCGTGCAAATAAGATGTGTGGAAGTGCAAAGATAGGAAAGCAGTGAATGACCTAGTGACGAAGCGAGTGTTGTAAGTAGAGAAATACAATAGTTTCCAGCAATGATTACAGATCAATATATATATATATATATTCATTCAACAGATGTTAATAAAGAGAGAAGCTAACAGTAAATGTTAGTAAACAAAATAAGAGTTCGAGAAGCTACCAGTAAATGTTGGTAAATTAAAAGAAACTTTACGTTGTCAAGTGAGTCAATTGGGAGCGTTACTAGATATTTATTTTTAGGCTTACAATATTCACATTTCTGTTCATTCAAAATCTGCAAGACCATTGAAGAACAAGAGCACCTTCGGGTTAATTGATAAACCATAAAGCACTGCTTGGTACGTTGTCTGCATTTGATCTCAAATGTTAACTCCCGTCAACCAGAGTTCCTCCAATTATGTTCTGGAAAGACTGTGGATACCCTGCCACAAACTTCCTAACTATTATGTCCAGGGCCTTCTTGCTAGACTCGTGAGTCTCTATGACGACGCGTAGCATCTCGCATCTCGGTCTTGGCGTAGGTCGAGCTTCATTTTCAACCACATCGATGATATCACGACTGGACATCTTCTCCAACGGAACCTCTAATTCGTGAGCCCAATTGGGATTAATGAGGCCAAGTGAGGACGTCATGACTGAGCCTGAATCCAACACTGAACCAGTTCCAGTACTTGTAGATGGTTGATGCATTGTTGGGATCCGATGTAATTGCAGCAGCTTTTTTACCTGTGAAAAAATCAATATTTAGTATTATGAATTAATATTGTCTCAACAAGACTCAGTCCCTAAAATTGAACACGAATACAGCTGCAATAGAAGTAAAAAATTTTGTATCAAATCCTGTAACTGCTCCTTGACGTTTATGTTTCACATAGCTGCATGAGAAACTCATTGACTAGCTCTTCAAATAGGGAAATGTTCTATTAGCTACAATGAACAAGGGAAATGTAACGACTTGTCGGGGGTTCGCTGCCGAATTCCCAACTTTAATTTAAATACATTTCAACATTTTTAAAGATACTTGACTTTCATAAAATTGGTTATAAATATTTTAAGAAAAATTTCTTCAATTAATGGCTTTGTGAATTAGTAGATTCATAGTAAAGGTAGCACTTCAAGTAACACTCATAAACCTTCAAAAAACCTCAAGGTGCTTCATAACTCATTTCAAAATGCCACTAGGAGTTTTCAGGCATAATATGCACACACTCACATAAATTAACAGATATAGGATGAGATTCATACATTTAGTGAGTAACAAAATTTATTTAATATTAAATTGTAAATAAGAAACTCAACTACCAAGTTTCAAGTATCAGAGATTAGAATTCAAGTCAAGTCTGACTCTCCCTAACCACACAACAAGGATGTTCCCAAGAGAGGAAGGCATCATTTAGTAAGGAATCAAGGGACATGAAAATCCATGCACAAGGGATGTCCCCACACCAAGTCCATAGATATGAATTTGGAAGTAGTTCGTGAAACCAGCTCAAAGGTGAAGAAGAAATTGATAGAAGCAGAAAAAGGCGACAGTGAACCAAAAGTAGGCCGTGTGTAACTAGCCAACANCAGTGTTTCTCATTGGATCATCTTTTGCTTTCCAGAATGTTGAAATGAAAATTATTTTCAGTTTTTTGTGTCAATTAAAGTTTTGAAAATTAATTTCCTTCTGATGAAAAACAAAATGCTCTGCATTTACCACAGATAATTACTTTCCAGTAATATATTGGTGTTGGTGAAATATTTTTCATATGCATATTACGTATTTATATGTAAATCTAGACATAAAAACTTATTACAGAGAAGATATCTAAGGTGCTAGTTTCCAACTACATTCAATAATCAAAATTTATAAAGTTATTAAGGACATGCTTTAAACATAGGGTGACATTAAAATTTCTATTTTGAAAGACCTCTGCTGCATTTTTTCGTGGTAAAGTATGGTTGAAAGTGGGTGTATTTTATAATCAAACATTTATTTCACACCAGCATGTCTTTAGGAAATATTCAATTTAATATTTTGCTCCAACTTTAACTCATTTGTACTGATAGTTTCTTTCTAGTATACCTTTGCTAACTTGCCACTACCAGTCTACAATGTCTCTGCTCATGCTCAAGGTATGTTCTGAATTGTCTATAGAAGCACAAGAGGATGGTCATAAGAGTTAATTCTGAAGAGTGTTTCCAATCTAATGATGACAGTTATGAACTAGTTTGTCATACTTTCCCGGATGAACTTAGTTCTGACTCCAAACCATGTATTTATAATAATTTGATCTCAGAATTATCCAATAATGCAAATGAAGGGAAGAGCTCAGAGTTGTTCAGTCACTTCCTGATAAAAACTCTGACTTGTTCGGTAAATCTGTTCCAGTGAACAGTCAAAATTCAGTCTGTGATGCTGCCATTGATGAAAGTCCAGAGTGAATTAGTAAAATTTAAGAAAAAAATGTTTGACATAATTAGTGATGTCCCTTTAAATTTGCTTGAGTCCAAACCTAGAGTCAAAAGTTCATTTCTTAATGATTCCTCCAATGATGCCCTTACTGATACTTCAAGTAAAATATTATTACAGGCCTGTAAGACGTTTCGTGATAAAATGTGAAGTATTTAACTCAAATTGATTGAATACTAACTTCATATGTTGCTTTTGATGCATAAATAGCAACCAACACGTTTCCAAACCAATGGAAACACTCCATTATTAGACCGTTGCATAAAAGTGGTGACCTAAAAACAGCATCAAACTACAGGCCCATCAGTCTTTTACCTGTAATGTCCAAAACATTGAAGAAAGTGGTGACAAATCAACTGTCATTTCATCTGGACGAGTCAAATCTACTCCACCGAAATCAATACGCCTATAGAAGAAACACTAGCACTCAAGATGCTCTGCTCCAAATCTTTAAAAAATATACAGTAAAATAGATCAAAAGAATGTAACACTCTTGCTGCTACTCGATCTCTCTAAAGC
>JACJUY010003957.1:42658-65903 GCA_014220935.1 Platorchestia sp. MABIK | reverse complement strand
TGAATGTACTAATTTACCAGTGAACTGAAATCGAGACTGCCAGTGTTAATTTCTTTCGATCAATTCTAAAGAGTGTGACACGAAACAAATTAATACGGTCATTCTTAGTAGTATTACGGTTATTCTTAGTATTAGACTAACCTTTGAAGTTCATGTTGCGACAGGGTCGATCGTACAGGCCGCCGATGCTGCTGTCAAAAGACTGCATTGTTCCAAGTTTGCTTCCATGTCAGATTTGATTGCTCAAGTAATGTTACCCAAGAAACATTACTCAGAAAATTTCTATTTTCTTGGTACACTATCGCCTCGATTGCAAGAAATACGACTTACTTCATTTTCTCCAGCGGGACGGTTTCTTGGTAGCAATTACTGTTGAACAATTTTTTGTTCCGGAATTGAGCAAGAGAGATATTTCATCGCCTCTTTTCTCGGTACCCCGCTAAAATTGATAAAAATATGGATTTGCAGTCTTTTTACTCTAAGACACATTTAATCAAAATACAATACATTGTCACTGTAATCATAAGTTTGGCATAAACCATGGTGTCATTGTAATGGTGATCCTTGTCAAGACGATTAGCGTTATAGAATCTTTTCGAGTTTAATTCTCAAGTTCTCATTTTGATTGCAAAGGTAGCAGCCATAGGTTATCAAGACTGATTAGTTTTTCATTTGAAATGCTGTTCTATTTTAAGTGCGTCAAAGGATAGTGTAGGTGTGTCAAAGGAGAGTAAGTGTGTCAAAGGAAAGTAAGTGTGTCAAAGGAAAGCTTTAACTGACAAATCGATTGTTTGCTCCTTGTGGAATGTGCAGCTATATTAAACTAAAATCTTTGCTCTACACTGCCTTTCCCCAAGAACATTTAATGCAGAACGTATTTTATTTTCTCTTTTAAAATTAACTCGAAATGCTGTAAAATAAACTTGCAATATTATATAATTAGCTTTCAAGATGAGATTTCATCGAATGTTGTTAATTAGCTCGTAATATTTTAAAATTAATTACCAATGTTGTAAAATAAACTCCCAGTGTTGTAAAATTAGCTCCCAGTGCTGAAAAACTAGCTCCCTGTGTTGTAAAATAAGCTCCTAGTGTTGTAAAATTAGCTCCCAGTGTTGTAAAATTAGCTCCCAGTGTTGTAAAATTCGCTCCCTGTGTTGTAAAATAAGCTCCTAGTGTTGTAAAATTAGCTCCCAGTGTTGTAAAATTAGCTCCCAGTGTTGTAAAATTTGCTCCCAGTGTTGTGAAATTAGGCCCCAGTGTTGTAAAATAAGTTCCCAGTGTTGTAAAATTAGCTCCCAGGGAATAAAATTAACTCTCAATTTTGTAAAATTAGCTTCCAATGTTGTGAGATTTTCTCCCAATTTCCTACAGAATGATAAAAGGCTTGAATTCATGCAGTGAAATTGATGAGAAACTTGGTTGGGGCTGCTCCATCACAGGCTTTATGGTAAAGGAAGAGAGACGACTGAACGTAATCTACCGTCAGTGTCTGGCACAATACAGCCTCTTGATAGTCATTCCTGCAGCCCGCCTTCTTGAGTCTTCTGTAATCATGAACCCCGGGAAAATTCTCTAAGTCAAATGTGTATACTCTATGAAGACGAACAGAAAACAAACCTAGGCGCGTTATCATACCGAACATTACCATTTGTCTTATTAGTTTTGAAATAATCTTTCGATATTGCAGTATTGTATAGTTCATTTGACCCAGGTGTTTATTATTTTTAGTATATGACACTTTTCAGAGATTTAGTAGAAAAATGACTAAAGTTTTTATATAAACGCAAGCATCGAACTAAAAAATTATGTAACACAGAAGAACGTTACCTAAGTTTCCGCAATTTCATACTCGGAATCTTATAAGGAAGCGAGTGTACGTCACGCCATAACCTCATCTTACCGACTAAATTTCATCGCCATGGTAATACTACCTCTAGGCTGAGAGAGCCAAATTTACGCACTTTATTACAGCAGACAGATCGTATTTGAGAGAACGGATTTTGCTTGTACCCGGGAGCTAAAAGCAGCGCGTCATCTTCCAATTACGGAGAGGAGATGATCACAGGATGCTCCAGTTTCTTCGGAAAATTCTCGTTTTCCATTGCACGATCACTGGTAGCGCTTGAGCTCGCTGCCTCGTTTACCAAATGCAATTACTGCAAGAAGTAGCATGGCCACCCCCGTACCTGCTCCACTTCGTTAGCTCGTCAAGTCGGCGAGTCACGGAGCTAACGAACGAGGGAAATGGCGGCAACAGTTGATTATAGTCTGTACCAATTTGTTGAAAGTCAAATGAAATAGATTTACAAGTTTTATAGGGCTCATTTCATTTGAACTACGTCAGATCTGGTTAGACATTAAATTATGCGGTGTCCAGTTTAAAAGTACCTATAATTACGTCCGAAACAAGCGTCATTGGGCTAAGAATGTCCCTTACTTCTTGAATAAATGAGGAAAATATAAAATATAAGCTAAAATGTTACATTTACATCCAGAAGAGAATAACCACATCAGCATCGAGAAATAGTTCCACAGTATATGAAAATAAAAACGTTAAACGTATTACCGCCGAGTTCCAAGAACTAATTCCAGTCTGAAAAGTTTTCGTATAATTCAGGAGACTTCGTTCATGAATCACAAACGCATCCTACGTACTGTTTCAATTTTAGACACAGACTGCTTCCGATTGACATTTCATTTTTACGGTCATTTGGACATATATTTCGTAGAATGTGAAGAGTAGCGCCAGACTCGGAACCATCTCAACACAAAGCTTCAACAATTTTTCAACAGAGCCCGCCTGAAAAACGGCAATCGAACCGCTGCAGTCCTACCACACCGACGGCTGGAAACATTGCAGCCTCGTCATGTTTTGATGGGTCGTAAAATGATGAGCCTTTGATGAATCGGAAGCAGAGGAAATTTCCGAAGCTCTCGCCTGGTGCTACAGGAAGGGAATTTTTTCGGGAACGGATGCTGGTAAATATTTAACTGTTGCTCATAGGCAAATTTGTTAGTTTCACTGTCGGAAGAAATAAGAGAGCTTTTCTTGTTAAATTCAAATGCTACATCGACATGAAAGTTGAACTTTTGCCAGGTACAAAACTTTTTCGGAGGAGACCGCAGCAGAAAAAATGGTCTCTAGCTGCATCTTCTGAGACAGAATATCGTCATGATGTAACTCTTCCTAGCACTGACAAATACTTTGAAGTTATTGAAAACGTTATTTTTGTAAACAAACAATGCTGCCTGCAACTATTTCATAAGAACAACTGAATTAAAGTTCAAATTATATTTTTTTCAACTGACTAATGCGCTGACATTGCTATTCGTGACAACGTTTACATTGAAAAGTTCTCTTGGTTTGAAGATGTTGTTTTACAAAAAGAAGAGCTGCAACTAAAGGAGGGAATTATCATCTCTATGTACGTTTGCTACCGAAAGCAATTGAAAAGCTCAGTTTCTCCACGCAAAAAAGTTTATCTCTTCCCTGAAAATGAGATGTTAAAATATTTTGTGCAGTGTTAAAATAATTCCTATATTGTTCACACAAATATACTTTACCTATTTCAAAGTAGTACAGAAAGTTGCAAGGATTTGAAAGTTTCATTGGAATGTCAATATATGCATAGATGCGATGAGAAAACTAATAGTCGGCAGCGAACGCGTTAACCAAGGCTTTGCTGCCTATCGCAATGCCGGAAACAGAAATCCGTTCATTTCAGCTCCAAATCCGCGTCAGATTTTGGAATGCGATCGCGAGCTTTCATAACAACAGGATTATCTTCCAATGTATTTGGTAGTACCAGATTAACAATTAATTTTTTTCAAATTATACAGTAACTGATTTTGTGTGTTTTATTACTGACGTTGAGAATTAGGAGGAATTAGCCGTGGGAGGAAATGAACAAAATGTAAGAAAAACAAAGACTGTCAAACTCGTGTTAATTAACATTTTTTTTACATTCTTTTACAAGGCGTCAATGTGCACACTACCTAAAGTTTTGTGTGCAACTAAAATGAAGCAAACCTTACAATAATCTGACATCGTCAACCCAACCTGCGTTACAATGCTCCTTCATTTTTCCGGTTTGAGAATGAGAATAACAAATTCATGAAAATTTTCCGACTCGACAGATGACTTTGACCTTTCAAGGCATGATATTTTTTGAGGCAACACATGAGTGCACTGCTGCAATGATTTCAGTTTGGTAAAAGTGTACTTTGTGTAGGTATCAAGCACATTTTTATTGTGATTAGTGTGCGTCAGAGCTAACATAAGCTGTAATAATAAGTAAATTTTGATATCTTTTCAATTGTCCAAATTTAACACGTACCACTCGTGGATCACTTTGTTGTCAAGGCTAAAATAATTTGCAGTGTGTTATTAAAAATAGTAGTTATGAAAGTTATTTTAAATTTTCTTTTATTAGCCCAATTTTAAGAGTTCTGTGCAAAAGTCTGAAGAACTCCGTTGTTCGCAATCTCTAACTCAGACGCAGAGCGTGAACCACATATCAAGAATACAAGTGTTGTGTGTATATTTTTCGGCAACATTCAATTTAAAGTTTTCACTCCTGGGCTCCATTTATTCTCGCAAAAGAAAGTAACGCGCAGATTACATTTGCTCGACCGTGCATGAAAATCAAAAGAAAAATCGGTGATCAACAGCAGAGGCCTCGTAGTATTTTGAATGTGGTAGATGAGAGCAAGCATGTTCGACTGAGACGAGTACATCTCAATGGAAGATTTCAAAATGTTCTCGTGATGCTCTTTGAATGAAGAGGGTGCTGGGGCAAATTACATTAGCAAGAACATTTAAAAGCGTAAATTAATCCACTTATAATAATGGAATTCAACTGAAGAAGCTTAGTTCGTCAAAAAACACACCTAGTTTTTTTTCGGTGTGGCCAATTCTAGATGGGAATCCAGATTCTCCTTTTTTCATATGAGAGAGTAATGGTCTGTTCCTAGGATCATGTTCCTCAACTTAGCTTTCCCGCATGTCATTTTTGGCAGTGATTCGTACCTCGAACTTTATCTTGAAGGCCTCCACAACGACCCTGAGGGTCTCGGAGTGTCGTTTGAGCGGCAGTGTGCGTCGGCGAAGAAGCCATCACGATCTTATACTGCCTCTTCAAGGGCATATCGGAGACAATAGGTGACTGCTTAATGAGAGCGTTTGCTACTTCAAAATGCTAGTTTTATTGATGCTCAACACGAACGTGCTCCCATTTCACGAACTCATCCGAGCATTCCCAGAATGGTTTCGTTTTCAACCTTTTTTCTAATGTTATCTTTTATGTCAGATCTTGGTAGCATGTAAGTGAGAAGCATTGAAATTTATCTTCAGGTTTTCATTCTCAATCCAATGAAGTATTTCTAACAGGCAAGAATATCTTGGTCCTACAATGTGGGCATATTTTTGCTCACACTTGGTTAAACTTTATTAACAGAGCAGAAATTACTCAATAGCATGGATTTCATTTGACCAAAATTTGACGCCAATGAATTTTAGGAGTTGAATAATTATCAAACACGTAATCACGTTTGTTGTAAAATACATTCTAACTTTTTCCATAGGAAGCTGAAAGCAACTAGTTTCTTTTTTTCATTCTGATAAAACCGCGAAAAAGAGTCCAAACTGAAGCATCGACAAGTCTGAAATCAGACAAATGATGCGATATTGCGTACCAGAAGAAAAAAAACAGTCATGTATGACAAATCACCAGTTGGTACTCCTAGTTTGACTGAAAAAAAAGATAACTCAATCATCTGCTTAGAAATACTGCAATCCAATGAAAGATTTGTTTTAATATTCCTTATTGGTGTGGCCTGATCCATTTGCGTCACATCCTTTTCAATTTATATTTTGGGGTAAGCAGCACAACGTGTCTCAAGTTCCACACTACTGATGCCCTCGGCCATTTGAAAATTACTTAGTTAAAATATACAAAACAATTCAAGACAACTGAAATCTTGATTCAACAACAAAAAATGAAATGAATTAAAGACAAATAAAGACATGGCTGGCATTCACCAGTTTCGCTATTGGAAAAACTGAGCTCAAGCAGAGCTCCTTCGACTACCTTGCAGACGTCTGTCAAATATCTGTAATCGTACTTTAGGATTAAGTGGATAAAACTTTGACTTAAACAGAGGCCAACACCAGTGCGGGAATAATTTACATCTGTGAGCTTCTATTGTAAGTGAAGCAAGAAATTAGCGAACTCAAGTCATGCCCGAGAGGACTAGCTTCGAATGACTATTTGAATAAACAAAAGTACAAAAAATTGGGAACCAAGCTGAGATGAGAACTATTGCTTCCATTTTGAAATCTTCTTGTTGTTGGAAAATTATTTTTTTTAGACATTCTTACTAGAAGACAAATCAATTAGTCTCAATATTCCTCATTTTAACCTACACTGAAGCAGAAGTTGAGCGGTTCCCTAGAAAAATTTTCCAAGTTCAAGAACGCATCATTTTCCCAACTGCTCTGCATGAATCCATTTTTCTTCATAGCTTCTTGTGAGGGGTTTATTGGCGACACGCAGGCGGCAAAACATCAATCTTTCTGGGCCCGGAGTCGGATGGCTCTGGCTCGCATGTACAGGAGTGTAGCTCACCTCTAGAGAACCCAATCTGTCTTCTGGCATCCGCTCGTGTGCCTAGTTGGGCCCCTGGTTTTTGTTAACTGCCGAATTAAACTCGGATTATTCTTAAGAAAGCGTCCTAGCTTTGCTGGAGTTAGGGAATAAAAGTAGAGGCATGTGTGAACATGTGTATTTGAGAACGTGTTGTGATATGACCCGAAAAAAATCGCTATATGAAACGGGCTTTACAATGCAATGAACAGGAGCATTGTTTCAAATCACACTGTTTCAAAATACTGTGTTTTCTCCCCTCTTAAATCGGACTAGTAAATCGCCAAACACTGAAGTACAACTCACATTGAAAGTTTCAACCAAAACATGTAATAATTTTATTACAGTCAGCTCAATTTTGACGTATTCCTTCGTTCGTTAGCTTTCTGGAGTCACTGAAACATCAGTTGTCGTTAATTTGGAAAACTATGTTAGCTATGCTGGCCTGACTAATTCCGTATACTTGCCTGACTATCAAACCATAAGAAAGAATATTACATCAATTGTAACTCAGCTGAAAAATTGTCCAGATCATATAATGATAAACAGATCTAAACTATCGTTATTCATTCCAAAGTCATAATCTGTTGAAATTTTCAAATTTTACAACGTGACCAGTTATATGAGAACATAGGCGATGAATACTGTAATGTTCTCATGCGTGAGATTTTTTGTTGTCGTTTAATCGTCGTGACTTTTTCATTGGTCACTTTTTATACCTATTATTTGTTATTCATGATAAATTGAAATAGTAGCCACCACACATAATGGGAATATTTCATGTTAAATGGATGTCATATTTTAAACGTCGTCAAGATCAAATTCAAAGGTTCGATCATCGTGTTTTGATCGTCATTTTCAAATGATCGTCTTTTCTCTTTCTCCCACTCATTTCAATTCTAAAAGGGTAAATGAAGTGGCATTTCTACTTTATGTTGTATGAGCGATATCGATTACAAATTTAGCTACGCATTCTACATACTTAGAGTGGTAGAATCGAGAAACCGCTGGACAGATCCAGAATGGGAAGACTACTCATCATCTACGTGGGCGATTGCTGACAGGCTGACTTCTCGTAACAGGGCCGCCATCTTGGCATCATGGTTGACAGTTGCTAGACGTGACTTACGTTAATGGAACATTGTGCACTAATCACGGCAATAGAAATGAATGAATATTTTGGGCTCAATTGGATAATTTATGAATCTTGATTGAGTTAAATTATTCAGTGACAAAGCGCAAACAGCCGCAAGGTCGAAGCGTACAAATGTGTGCTCTCTCTCTTTTAAATGTGTTCGCCCCGGCCCCTCGCGTCGTACCCTCTGCTCGCCCTCTCGAAGGCAACCGTCTAGCCGCTCCCTCGCGAGATGCTAGCTACTAATGATGAAATTGGCATGCGAGAAATATTAACGGGAGGCATTTATTAAGTGCTTCAAATCCATGGATAATAAATTCTATAAATATAGCTGTATCAAAATCCCCCTTTCAGCAATATTAAAATTAAGAAAATTCAACATGAATTTATTAGTCGAGCTTCTTAGCATTTCTGTCGGCATCTCGGAGGCGTCCTGATGATTCGATGTTACTGTGAGGTATGGACGTTTGGATATTCTCACCGACTATAGACTTTTGGCACCAGATTTTGTAGTTCTTTTAGAACTTTTATGGAATGAAGCGCTGGCCAGCCGCCTCTCCCAGTTCTTAGCGTTGCTTCCTTCTTTCTTTGATTGTAGACTATCGATAGTTATACTGAGAAGTATAACAATACAAAAAAAAATTATTTACCACAGGTGATACAGAGGTAGAATGTTTCTTAAGGCTAGTACAATGGTCAAATACCATATAATGAAACTGAACAGGAAACTAACGTAGCAGAAGGAGGTTAATGAAAAGTAAATTTTGAACCAACATTATCTCGGAATAACACGAAATGAGAAGCACGTTCATATTTTTGATCAATATAATTCAGATTTTTACCGTACGTTGCAATTCTCAACATTTACTGGGGCTGTTGCGTGGTAACTAACTATAGTATTGCGTCAGAATCTTTCAAATAAGTACATAGCGAATTAAAAAATTTGTTCATTTGTGTTACAGCCACGGTAATTTAAATTCCTTATACTTTTATTTCTATTCTTCTGCTAAAGGTAGTAAAACTGTTAATTCAATTGCGTCGGCATTGGGTTACTTATGTATAAGACTGTAATATTTATCTAAGGTTTCATTGTTGTGCGGAAATCCTGATAGGTTACCTTATCAATGAGGCTACAGCTCAAAAGAATAACTTCGTTTGTAGAGTGGACCAGTCGCGATTTGTGCGTTGTCAGCGAATTGTTCTGGTAGCGTGACTACGACATAGAATGCATGTCTACTTAAATCACCCGCCATGCAACCCTCTTCAGTCTCGCCCCAGATCACGCCTCCTACACTGCCACTGGATCAGCCGCCACTACAATCCTGGCGTTGCTGTCGTCGAGGGCTGCGTATTGCGCGGAGCTTTGGTTTACCGAGGAAGTGCGTGTAGATCCTGATGAAGTTTGGCGCCGGAAGATAGGGGTGAAGTGCAGAGCGAATCGGTCGCTCCGTAAGGAAGCCGAGTTGAGTTCGTCTCTTCGCCCGCTCTCGTGACCTGACCCTGGGAGCCCAACTCGCCGGAGTTGGGCTTACCGTATAACTTATAACTTTATAACTATAAATCGTATAACGTATAACTTGAAAACTATTAACCTTAAAGCGTATAACTTAGAACTTCACAACTAGAATTAAAACGCTTTTCCGCATCCGAAATCTCATCAGCTGCCTCGGTAGGGGTTAAAGTTGTTCCGAGGTTACTTCTTGTCTTTGTAGGTTCAAGTCTTTGTTTTTCCCTATAGGCCATTGGGGCTAGGTCTTTCGGGGTCGAGCGTTGGGCGCTGGCGTGTGGCAAGAGCGGCGTGTTTTACACTCGGGCCCGTTCAGTACTACTCCTCGCTCATGGATTCGTTTGACCTTTTGTTTACTGTTACTAATCTTTCGTTGAATTCAATTAAAATTCTCAACCCGGGCTTTCTTTAACTCCACCATCAATCTTTTTGTACAATGATCTTAGCAATTTGATCAGTTTACCTCACTCGACAACACTTCAAATTTATTTCTCACTCACCCTGTAAATTACAGCACATAGATCTGCTCATTCACTTTCCATTTATAAAGATTTCTTTAAAATAGCCTCATTATTTTACCAAAATGGAAGAACGGCTAACAAATTTTTACTCGAAGCCAATAACTATGCAATTGACCTTTTGAGAACCGTAGCTGGTCTTTAACAAGTCAGTGGTCTCACTAAGAGTCGTTGACGGACCTGGTTATTCTTTAAGGTTTGTAATTTGCAGTAGCTGTGCAGCTTCTACGGAGGAACGACTTCAAACACCACCCTCAAATTACTGGTACTATTTGAAAACGCAAGCTATTGGATATATTAGAATCTGCACTATTCCACATGATTCGGTGGGAATTTGAGTACCGAGTGAGGGGAAAATATTTCGATGCTTGACCAGGAAAGATGTGTAATAGGCGTGGTAACAGAAGGCAATGATGAGGAATATGTGCCATAAAATTTTCAAGATCATATGGCACAAAAATGTTTCTATCGAGAAGTTGTGCGGGAAATATGATCAACGTATTCTGAAAGCCTTGCCTAAGAGTGAAACGAAAGATGAAAATGACCTATGTTAGACTTGAGTGAAGTTTTATTCGGCAAGGAAATTAGAGGAGCATGAGTCAGAGAGCGAAATGTTCAACGACAAAGACATGAATATACAATTCACCATAAGATAGGTTTCTCTTGGAGTTTTTACGCACTTTTGCAGGGAGCATCACTGCAGTAATTTCATCAGTGAACTCCACTGGAGGGCACCAAGCTGCCTTAAGCTGCATGTGGCTGCTATTTACAATTATTGTTTTTAAGCAGCTTGTAGTATAACAGCGAGCATGTTGCTTTTTCCTGACCTGAACTACTAGAGAACGTAACTGATACGCTGCAGCTAATGATACTGACGCCATGTAATGTGCCAAACTGACTCAACTTAATTGGGTGAAGCTGTTACAAATTACTACAGGCACTGGGTCGATCTTTAAGTGTGGATGACGCTATTTACACTTTTCTCGCATGGTTAACACGAGCTTCTTGTGGCAAAGTGATCTCAAAATGTGATTGTACCGGCTATAAATGATCTTAAACTACCACTTCCTTGACAAATTAATAGATGAATCTCAGAGGAATTTATTCATTTCGTACGAATTTGGAAGGTTCGCAACTATATGTTTCAGTGGTGAGCATTCTTTTTAAATGAAAAAAGCGTGTAAGCAATAATCATCCCGCTGGTAGCAATTAAGGAATATGTATCACTCTCTCTCTCTGAGACGAAAGTTAATCGGTATCGTGAGAAAAAGTAAAAGGTGGAACAACTTTTAATAATCCACGTTGTTTTTTCCATGCGCACTCTACTGAGATCAAAAAATAATCAAATTCTTCAGGTGCTCACACGAGGTGAAAGCTTGAGTGATTTTTTATGGCAGGAGCACCAGTCGTTGTAAGCAGGCGAGCAATTTTCTACCCCAAATTTTGATTAAAAATATGCCTCGTTAGCCATACAGCGAGCGACCTTTATTTTATGGTAAGCTTGGGGCAAATCTGGAGCTTACGAGATCGCTAAAAAATTGTTATAAAACACCCAGCTAAAAACATTTCCGGGATGTATGCAAAATTCCGGATAATAAATAACAACTCGGACGCTACCTAGCTCTCGGCAAATTTTAGGGCCTTCGAGCATATGTTTTTTCTTTGAAGTGAACTTTCTGGGTGAAGACGAGGCAAAAAACATGCGCTTGCTTCAAAATATATCTCATACTTGATGGATTGATGAGATTCCCTGGAATGACGTCTGAAAACTATTACATTAATCTAAATAAACAGTGTTGAGATGAGGGAATTTCATAATTCATCACGGGATATGTTTCTGACATTTAGTCATGAATATCTGACACTGATTTACGCTGAGCAAAATTTATGAACTGAAGAACCGAAATTTACAACATGATTTCTCGTGCGGTGGTGTTACCATACAAATTTGGGGTGAAATCTTGACCAACTCGGCAACCAATTGCGCAAAATGTGAGGCATTTTTTTCTAGTAGTAAACAGAAATTACTCATGCACTGTAGTACTAATACATGAAAAATTTGATGAGTGACAAGCTTGGAGATTTATTACCCTCTTTGTAAAATACGCAACCCCGCTGAGGTAGAATACCATCTTACCATAAGCTGAGTGACCTTATCGATAAGTGTGCCTCCACAAACACCTTAAAACAAAGCATTTTGAGTAATTCCAAGTCTCTGAAATAAGCAGCCAAATTGGAGTAGAATAACGGCTCATAATTTATTTGGTACTATGTTGGATGTTTGAGCTTCATTGTACATTAAGAAGGCTATATTTTTATGATTGTTCGTATTTCACTGACTATTACATCATTGGTAAAGAATTAAATTTTCAGCTTTTCTCACAGTATAATTTTGCAAATTTGTTGTCACATTTGTTCATTTCAATATAAACTGCTAAAAATGGATCAGCTTTGAACTAAAAATAAACACATGCATCCCTTCTTAATCGTTATTTCATTTTTGCATTTTCTTCCTTTTTCTTTTCCACTTGCTGTTTCTGGGCGCCGGACATTCGGCGTACGAACGCACTTTGTGCACAGACTCCCTGTTTTCTCAACCCAGTTTGAGCCATATCTTTCTTTGCTCCAGTACCTTAAATACGATATCCATTCAATCATTCCTAATTCACTAGAGTTAAACTCCAGGCATACTCTAGCAAATTCGTTCTCTATTGACGAAGCAATATTATAGTGTACTTCAATATTGATAAGTCAACGAGATGCGATATTTTGTGGCCCAGCTTGCCGCACAGAAATTAAGCTGTCTGGCTGAGCAAACTACAAGTGACGTTTGACCGAGAGCTCCGGGACGTTCTATCAATTAAGGAAGGTATCTCAATTGACTCCAATACGAGAACATTGATTACTATCGACAGTTTTGCTTCTTGGACTTACTGCATGGGTCACCATTTTACCTCCTAACAGGAAGGGAGTTCGTTTAGATATACTGCGAGCTCACCAGTGGGAAAGATAGTGTAGAGCGCTGCAGTTCAAATCTAAAAGAGGGGGCTTGTTCGTATTTTTGTCACTATCATTCCTTGTTCCGTTACTGAAATAAGGCATTTTCCCACCAAATAAATTATTGCAGCGTTCCATGCATTTACGTTTTCGTTTACTCATCTCATCTCGGAATCGTCGAGGTACTCTGAAAACATGATTAAAAGGCACGGATTTCTAAAACCTTCTCCGACAGCTCAGTTTCAAGCGAATGAATTTCCATAACGTGAGCTCCAGCGCATTTTCAGAACGTGGTGCTCTTGACACTTTCTTTGGGAGTAAATTGTACACACTTGACTTTTAAAGCCACATGTGACCAGAATTGTTGTGAACCCTTGTCCCCATTTAATACTTGTTCGTCATACACTAACATATCATGTTGTCACTTTTACGGGGTTAATATCCAATGTTGGTCGATGAGGTAGCAAGCATTAAAAAAAATGGATTATTAACATGTTCATTGTAATATTTTACTTTTATTTCATCACCCACTCCAATGAGATGACTACTGTTGATAATAAAATGCATGTATGTACCTGACAATGGTTTTCCATTAGGCATGCAGGAGTAGTCTGACTCATGGAGTCCAAAAAATGCAGACCAGAGAGCACAGCCCACGAGTGTGTGATTTTTCAGAGATTTCACAACTCACGAGTGTGTGATTATTTAGAGATTTCACAACCCACGAGCGTGTTCAGAGATTTTGTTGGAAAATAGAACAGGATGCAGTCAACAGACACAAAAGTTGATCGACTTTCAACATATTTTAACTCTTTCAAATTTCTTCTAACGTAACTACACTCAGATTCTTATTTTAGATAATTAGATTAGGTTGCACAACACGGCAAAGCTTTAAAATGAAGGTTATAGCAAAGACATTCTAGATTCTTTTAGATTCTTTGATTCTTTGATTCTTTTCTAGATTCTTTGGAAGGACGTGAATAAAAGTTAAAGGTCAATAATTTTTTAAGAAGTGGTTCTCTGCAAATTAATTCTTTTAGTGTTTGTAGTACGAGGTCCCTTCCTGCACAATGCGCATTTGACGTCTCAGTGCTGCGATTCTGTAGAAATTTTACTTATAAATCTTACTAATGAATTCGTTTAGGGAAAGAATCCTTAAAATATCACCTATGGATTCCTTGTGAATATCACACAAAACCAAAATAAATGCGAACAGCACTCCAGCGAAATGATGGGGATGTTGCAGCTTTTATCAATAAAAACACGCAGCTGCATATTGGGAATGTTTATTTTGTATTTTGATTTTGATTCAAAGTACCGTTAGTATTAGCAAAAACGTATATGTTTCTGTAGTAACTTTTTTTCTGGATGCATTCTTTTTCAATTGTAAAGTTCACAATAGCGCCTTTATTTAACTTGCAATGCAACCGTGTTTTTAGGGCACAGATGCTCCATAATTCAGGTTGATATAAGTTGAACACAATAAAAGCTACTGAAGTAACAACAAAAATTCCGTACGCAATTGTAAACACATTCTTCAAATTATAGTATAGCGAAATGGCTGTATTTAGCACAAAGTTAGCTGATCATAAATTAGGCAACAAGTTTTGTTGACAAGAAGAGACGGTTTGCCAGGCGGGAGAGGAACCAACTCATTCGTGCGCGACAAGAAGCAAGCTGCTAAAAAATAACAGCTCAAGTTGATAAAGTTGACGAGACTTTGGATAGCACGCTCCACACTGGAGACACATTACTGAACAAATTAGGGTCATTTGTGGAAGAAGTTGGCCTGTTTACTCGTCAGGCACTTCGCTGTTTCCTGAAGCCATCTTCCTGCAGAGGAGAAAACTTGGAAATTTACGAAAGCGAAAGCCTGTGTGACAAAGAGTAGCATTAGGCCAAGATTATCATTTTTAGTTGAGAATGAAGGCAAACTTTCCGCCAGGGTCGAGGAGCTTGTAACGGTTATCGTCTGTTATTATTTGACGCTGTTTGCACGTGTTAGACACAAAAACGGCTTAACGGTAACTCATAAGAGATCATAATTGTCTTCAACAAGCATTTTTCAAACAGAACCTTCAGCTTAAGCTGAAGTAAAAAGCGAACAAAGGTAAGGACCTGTAAATCTTTTTCTGCTTTTCGTTTTGTACGAGCACCAGCTGTGTCATTAAACATGCTCGGTTTACGACGTGGCCTTAAAGCAACTGGTGGCAATTAAGAGTTAAAAACTATAGTTCATGCTGGGTCAACGGTAAGATCTAAAACAATCTAATTTTGTCTCATTTACCTTCAATATTATGAAAAAGAAAAGCTGACTTGTATGTTCGATGTCTACACAATGTTTCTACACTAAAAATAATTGAGTTTGATGAAAGCAATGAGAAAACTATCGACAGTAAGAATACTTAGATGACGAGTAAGAAGAGTGAGATCACGCTAATAATGTGGGAGAACATTGTGTACGTCTGCGGTTTCTCTTATTAGGAATGGGGTAAAAACAACTTGTAACTGTGGGATAATTTTGTGTTTTAGAGCTTAGACAACTTAATGTTTTCGTCAGTCTAAGTGTTTTATCATCTGAACAGTGTGAAAGCTATACACTATAACGGAAATTTGAAGAAAAATAGCAGAAAAATCAAGCTCGAGAGAAGCGATTTGCATTCTATGAAGTTGTTCAAATCGTGGCGGATCGTGCTTTGCAACATCATAAACATGTTTCCCAACTGTTCAGAGGAAGGTTTTTTCACTAAAGATTGAAACTACGAATGGGAATATAATTGGGACTTGAGTTATCAGGTTTCATTGAAAAGCATTCGTAGACTTTAGAGTATCCGAAATCGAATTTGAGAGGCTGAAATTAAAAAACTATTTTTACCATTGTCCACAAAATCAAGCTGCTGCACGCACGTTGCGTTGTTGACCAACTCCCACTCTTAGAATTTTCATCTCAACGCCAAGTGACGCGGAATAGGTTTCAGAATGAAGCAATGGGTGAACGAAAATTAGAGTCGACCCAAGAATTTGCCTACAACTTCAACCATTTTTTCTCTCGGCGCAGTGAGCCTCAAAGAAAGTATTTGACACAGACCGCCTCATTTGAACGCCCTACAAATTGAGAAAAATCTCCAATCATTCAGTCAACAATGCGGCAGAATTTTATGATTCCCCAATCCTACCGCACTGGGAGGTTAGGGGTTAACACCGTTAATTTCGTAAAATATAGTGCTCAATTTTATGGTTTCCCAATGCTGCTCCTCTAGGAGACGAAGGGTTAACACAATTTATTTTACAAACCACGGAGCTCAATTTTAAGGTTTAACAATGCTGCTGCTTCAGGAGACGAAGGGTTAACACAATTTATTTTATAAACCACGGAGCTCAATTTTAAGGCTTCCCAATGCTGCTGCTTCAGAAGACGAAGGGTTAACAGTATTTATTTTACAAACCAGGGAGCTCAATTTTGAGGTTTCCCAATGCTGCTGTTTCAGGAGACGAAGGGTTAACAGTATTTATTTTACAGACCAGGGAGCTCAATTTTAAGGTTTCCCAATGCTGCTGTTTCAGGAGACGAAGGGTTAACAGTATTAATTTTATAAACCACGGAGCTCACTTGTATCGATTCTCAACGCTGCCGCACTGGGAGGATAAAGGTAGCCGCCATTTATCAATATTGAATTTATTTCAAAGCAGGAGGTGAACAAACAGTGACTGCGCCTTCGTGCTGAATGCCAATGAAATCTCCCTCCCCTCACTGAAATAAAGTCTATCAATGTTAACATCATATGTTTAACGGTAGTATTGACTATCATTAATTTCATCTACTGCACACTGCAAAAATGTTTGACTCAAAAGGTCTTTACTCCAAACAAAATAGGATGTGGCAACAATCTTATTTTAAATCGACAGACACGTCTCTCGTGAACAATTTTATCGCCTTTAAAATATGTACTAAGTATTTTGTAGCTCGTGAGCGATTTGATATCCAATTACTCTCGAAAAAATAAACATCTTTTCAAATATTGTGCTCATTGATGCTTCAATAAATCACGAGGTGATGAAGATCATTGTTGATATTTCCCGCGCTTCAATTATCATGCGATGATTATCCATTTTGAACTTTATTTAAATCTAGTCTGTGCAACAGTATTTTGCCATAAAAAAAAAAAATAATGTATAACGGTTGAATATGAGAATAATTACTTTAACACTTACAAGAAACATCACAAATCAATAAAAATTTTAATTTTCTATGAAGTCATATGGTGTTTCATTGACCAAAAAAGCAGCATTTCTAATAATCTATCATGAAAATTCCCTTTTTTACTACTTAGTAAACTCAATGAATGAAGATTTTACTTATGACAAAATATGTTTGAACAACTGTCAAACAGCTCATGTGTGTTACTAGAGTTGGTTCTAGAGTGTGAAGCTAAATGCTTAGATCTTGTGTGTTACTACAGCTCTTGTGTGTTACCACAGCTCTTGTGTGTTACCACAGCTCTTGTGTGTTACTACAGCACTTGTGTGTTACTACAGCTGTTGTGTGTTACTACAGCTCTTGTGTGTTACTACAGCTGTTGTGTGTTACTACAGCTCTTGTGTGTTACTACAGCACTTGTGTGTTACTACAGCTCTTGCGTGTTACTACAGCTCTTGTGTATTACTACAGCTCTTGCGTGTTACTACAGCTCTTGTGTGTTACTACAGCTCTTGTGTGTTACTACAGCACTTGTGTATTACTACAGCTCATGTGTGTTAATAGAGTTGGTTCTAGAGTTTGAAGCTAAATGCTTAGTTCTTGTGTGTTACTACAGCTCTTGTGTGTTACTACAGCTCTTGTGTGTTACTACAGCTCTTGTGTGTTATTACAGCTCTTGTGTGTTACTACAGCTCTTGTGTGTTACTACAGCACTTGTGTGTTACTACAGCTCTTGTGTGTTACTACAGCTCTTGTGTGTTACCACAGCTCTTGTGTGTTACTACAGCACTTGTGTGTTACTACAGCTCTTGTGTGTTACTACAGCACATGTGTGTTACTACAGCTCTTGTGTGTTACAACAGCTCATGTGTGTTACCACAGCTCTTGTGTGTTACTACAGCTCTTGTGTGTTACTACAGCTCTTGTGTGTTACTACAGCTCTTGTGTGTTACCACAGCTCTTGTGTGTTATTACAGCTCTTGTGTGTTACTACAGTTCTTGTGTGTTACTACAGCTCTTGTGTGTTACTACAGCTCTTGTGTGTTACCACAGCACTTGTGTGTTACTACAGCTCTTGTGTGTTACTACAGCTCTTGTGTGTTACTACAGCTCTTGTGTGTTACCACAGCTCTTGTGTGTTACTACAGCACTTGTGTGTTACTACAGCTCTTGTGTGTTACTACAGCACTTGTGTGTTACTACAGCACTTGTGTGTTACTACAGCTCTTGTGTGTTACTACAGCTCTTGTGTGTTACCACAGCTCATGTGTGTTACTACAGCTCTTGTGTGTTACTACAGCTCTTGTGTGTTACTACAGCTCTGGTGTGTTACCACAGCTCCTGTGTGTTACTACAGCTCTTGTGTGTTACCACAGCTCTTGTGTGTTACTACAGCTCTTGTGTGTTACTACAGCTCTTGTGTGTTGCTACAGCTCTTGTGTGTTACCACAGCTCTTGTGTGTTACTACAGCACTTGTGTGTTACTACAGCACTTGTGTGTTACTACAGCACTTGTGTGTTACTACAGCACTTGTGTGTTACCACAGCTCTTGTGTGTTACCACAGCTCTTGTGTGTTACCACAGCTCTTGTGTGTTACTACAGCTCTTGTGTGTTGCTACAGCTCTTGTGTGTTACCACAGCTCATGTGTGTTACTACAGCTCTTGTGTGTTACTACAGCTCTTGTGTGTTGCTACAGCTCATGTGTGTTACTACAGCACTTGTGTGTTACTACAGCTCTTGTGTGTTGCTACAGTTGGTTCTCGAGCATGAAGCTATATGCTTAGCATTACCGTTAGTTCATCCCAATCATGAACTGGAAGCTGAAATGTCATGAATGTTGATGCCTTAAGTGCATCGCGCCTGGGGGAGATCGGCTCTGAATTGAATTACCAATTTTTCACCCATACAGTAGAGTTATTTCTAGCAGTCATTACCATTATTACAAAATAAGGTGAGCTAATACCGCACTAAACGCTTGGTGCTTAAATTCTAATCAGTAGTCAGTTGGTATGAATATTCATGGAAACGAGTGCAGTTAATTCTAGCCGAAATTATTCCCTATGAAATAAATTCAGTTTCAGAGGGAGCATAAATTCGTCTCACTATTTCAAAATATGAATTCAAAACTCTTTTTAGGCAAAGGGCCATTACAGTGACATGTTAGCTAAGGGCTAACCAAATAGAAGAGGACAAAATCTTCATCTGGAACGTGGTCACGCGTCAGTATGGACACACTCTGGTGTTAGGCATCCGCATCAGGTGCTATTTCAGTAGGCTGCCTCACCAACGCTTGACCTCCGCTTACACGGCGTGATCAAAGGAATCGTCCAACACTGGGCAGCAGGGCGCCGTGTAGAGGCAGACAAGCGGCGAGTTGGTATGGTGAGCATCAAAATAGAAGCGAGACCGTACGCTTCGTTAGCTGCACTCAGGTTTAGGACTGCAGCAATTCTCAATGAAAGCGGAATTGACGATTCGAGATCCTGAATAGGCCTGAAAATGTGCCGAAAAGCGCATTCGCCAGTTGGTCGTTGAGTTTGAGTGAAATGATCTGCGTGTTTTTGTTGTTTGGTTTAATAAAGTTTGATCTCGGTTGGTCGTCGAGGAAAGTCAAATTCCGTATCTCCACACAAAGAAAAATGTCAGCATCAGTGGAAATAACTTTGCAGCGAAATTAACGTATTGTAAGAATTGCTGTGATACCGAAGCTTTGTCTTTCTTACGTCAGCTTAAAGTTTTGGTACAAGTGAAATGTAACCAAATTTCAGCAAAGGTGAAGTGTCGGGCTTTTAGGAAGAAATAAGTAAACAAATCTAGGCATCGAAGCCGCCGAGAATAAAGTTACTTGACTAGTCAGGAGCTGAACAGTACAAAATGCATTAACGAAATGCACAAATTGAAGTTAATCACTAGCTGAAAAAATTAAAAAGGACCTTACAGTGTTTCAGTTAGTTCAGCAGCTACTGTGGCGTTGAAATTTTCGATTGAAAAAAATACTTAAATCAAATAGGGTATCGGAGGCTTAACCTTCGTTAGTACTTCAATGGACTAAAACACAGAATCGAATACCTCGCTATAGACTTGAATAGATTCCTCGCTATTTTTTTGTTTGGAGTACATGTTGATCGCTGTTCAGATACGAATAGATTCCAATGATCTGTGTTCTTCATGGATTCTAAAATCGAATTCGTTTTTACTTATTTTCATGCTTTTTACTTTATATTTATTTTGTATTTTGAAAACAATTATCCAACTTATCGCACTACTCTCAAGAGTTCGCATACATTTTGCAATGGAGTGTGTCACATTATTTAACCTGGATAAATACTAACAGCAAAACATCACAATCCCCTAAACATCCAAATCAGCAATTTTCCCAAAGATGTTACTATCCTATGCATTTGAACTTTGTTTTACGGTACATGTCGTTATTAAATCATCATTAATAAATTGATTTGTCCAGTATATTCCACTGCTGTCTATGCACTTCATTCTGGGGAGCATATATGGTTATTTTCCGAACTGGAGGCTTCATCTCGACTATCCTACCACAGAAATTCCATTCGTAATGGGCGAGCTGTTCTGCAAGGTCCTCTGGCTCTCCCATAATGGGCTTTGGTGCACATTAGCGGCATTGCGGCTGTCTATACCTGCATCGTAAAGTTAAATCTTCCCTAACATACGCTTCCAATTTAGAGTTTCTGCTAAAGGCCTCATTGAATGCAGCCTAATGCACCTTGACAGCACTTTACCTCCGGCTTGTTCGACTAGCTCCGGGTTCCAAACTTGAGGAACATTTCGGTCCAATAGATGTAACTCGATTTCTTAGGTGGGATTGAGCAGCAACGCCAGAATACGGCTCAAAGAGCGTCCGGCGTTCGTTTCCAAAACTTGGATATATTCAAGGAATGACTTCAAGTAGGTGAATTCAGTCTGTTTTTCACAGGGTTAGTAACTGTTCGTTGTACGAACACGTCTTTTGGGTTGTGTTCAGAATAGTTTGTTGCCTTAAATAGCCTTACGTTTTGTTTGATCTGTAGAGACAAGATAAACGCTTTTGCAAAGTATATTAGTTGTGCGAAACGCGTTTTCTAATAATTATTGGTTACTGTAAAAATTGAACTATTATTCCAAACAACACTTGTTTTTACCTTTATTAACGAAATGGTATGTTTTGTTTTGTTGAAGTCCATAAATCTGAAGTGGGACCCAAGACGGCCACACTATATTTGCTCTGTCCATAGTTAATAATAAGCTTAGTGGCAAGTGTGAGGGAAAATAAGATGTTTCAATTACTTCGGGGTAATTTTAACATTTCATTCTTTTAACACGAGGTGAGAACGAGTTACTGGAAAAGAACCGATTCATTTATTATTATAACTCATGAACGTTAAGCTAGAGATAACTTTTTGAAGTAAATTTTAAATTGTTACTAATAAAATAAAAGAATCACGCTCATTTTTGTCGTCAACGTCTTTTTACTTGCTCATGATTGTCTGGAAACGATTGTTTTTGTTCGGCAACCGCTACTCCATTCCGGCCCATAATCTGCATACGTCATGATTTAAGCTGCTAGATAGTTTAGGAAAAAGTTTCGAATTGAGTCATGAATTCAAAAAAATTCATGAATTAAACTCCCAGGAAGCTTAGCCAAAATTAATGCGTGTCTAGGAATTTCCAGAACATCCTGTGTGAATGAAAATTTATTCAGCTCAATGGGTTTTTGTTCTCGGAATGCAAGCATTTGTTGATAACTCATTTCGCGATAAAGAGGTATATTAATGTAATGATTGCAAATGCCTTCTATCTTTTTTTTAGCATGCTATCAAATTTGTGCAGGAATTTGAAATAATAGAGTTTCAACTATCTGTCAAAGTCAGATGATAGTGTCACCATCTCCTCAATTCAAAGCGTCACTGACTAGCGATAGAACAATTACCTGCTTTTTTTGCAAGTTGTACGTATAACGCATCACTGTAATTAAATTATAGCAATTGCATTTGTGGAAGCTAAATTTGAAAACGTTGAGTGAGTGTTTATGGTACACGCTAAGTTCAACATTGTTCTCTTCGTGTGAATTTCAGTCTCCGGCACACCTCCAGATTTCTGCACTGTATACAAATTTAAAATTCCTGTACTGTATAAACATCAGAATTTCTACACAGCACCCTCCTCTCCATTCCTACAAATCTCAAAATATTTTAATTTAGTGTACTTGAGATTTCTCAACCGAACGTACTTAAAAATTCGTACCCACGTCGAAATTAAGTACCCCACGCACTCCAAAACTTACACGCAAGTCATAATTCCCTAATTGCACAGCATTCTCTAAAATTTGCAAAGAGATTTAAAATTGAGCACAACACTCCTGAAAATTTGCGCGCATATCAATAATAAGCACTGCACGCACCTCAAGCACTGACCAGTGGGCACACAGGTTGAATTAATACATATTAATAGAGAAAACTTCAAAATATCATTATATCTCCGGATCTTTAATTAGCAAAAGTAAAATTTAGCGCAAAATTGTGACAAGTAAACAGAAATTTGGCATCGTATCTAAGACTTTATCAATGACATTTTTTTCACCATTCAAGAAATATTACACAAGTCAGAAATGATTATTTTCTACACACCAACTGGCATTTTATCACAGGACAATTCTATTCGTAACTCAGCTGCAATTACCCAGCAGTTTAGAAGTTGATTCTTCGATATTAATTTATCTCGCTTCACGCTGCACATTAATTATTGTATACATTCATTCTAATAGTTCATGTACTTCATTCATTCGATTAATTCATGCATTTCATCCTCTCTATGTATTTACTAATTCTCATTGATTTAAATTGTTTTTTCTACGATAATAGTAGTGAATTATTCCCATTTTCAAAGCTGCAGAGAAAATTGTGTCGATCATTAATATTGAGGATACAACTTTAAGCGGAGAATTAATTAAAAGATGTACGTTCAACAGATGCCGTTAACTTTTCGCGAAATGAATTTGAACCCACTTTGTGAACCCACTGAAATTAATTTGAATTTCAAAATTATAATGTATTCAAAATCATGCTGTTGGAAGCTTTCATTTGCCTTAAAAAACATTGTTAATCGCATTAATGGCTCGGAACAGAATTTCGTTTACAAACACTCGAGTGATGTGTAAACAAAGCTTGAAAAGTGGTCTGCGTAGGTGTGCTGCAATTCCCAATATTTGTGCTGTGAAAGATTGAACCAGTT
>JACJUY010003957.1:9637-27216 GCA_014220935.1 Platorchestia sp. MABIK | reverse complement strand
CTCCTTCGCCTGTTCATTTTGCAAAGTTTGTAACATGCTGGTTATTTCTGCTTCACCGTCTTAATCTTTCTCTATGATTTATTAATTTGTTTTTCATCGGTGGCACTTATTTAACACCTGAATGAACTTGTTCTGTAGCTGATACTCCTTCTTCGGGCTTCGATCGTACTGCCATGTAAATAGTACGATCCTTTCAATACTCCGCTAATGTTTTCAAGAGACGGGCTTTAAAAATATTCTTCTGTGGTTTTGATGGGACTTCAATTTCGTCGCCCAATATGGCCTAATGTTAAGATCTGAATGATTATTTTTCTCAAACTTTCATGCTAAATGAATGTATAATAGATGCATGTGAATTTATTTCTTTATGAGGCAGTTTGAACTGTTTTCATGTAGCATCTTTGTGTTGAGAAAATGACATGAGGTATGGTTCTGATTTCGGTTACTCGAGAATTAATATGCAACGATCCTCAAGAGCGACTTTAAAAGAACAGAAATCTTGTTCAAATCCTGACATTTGACAACTTTTCATGATTAAATTATTTTATCTTATTAATTTATTAGAATGATATATTACATGTTTTGTGTAGAGCAGTCTATCTATCACTTCTTCGACAAAGCTGAAAAAATAGTACTGCAATTTCCCGAAATAATAGGTGCCATACATTCAATGAATATTCTAAATCTTCGTGTACAGCTCTGAAATTTCTCGCCACCCCCTGAAGTATTCTTAGAAAAGGGCATTTCAGTGTTAATTACGTGCAGTAGTGACATCTGGCCTGATTTTTTCTGATGTAAATGTTTTATTATCTTCACTTCGAAGAAAATTTACGTTTTTTGCTGTTTTGTGACACTTTTCGATCCGGATTTGTACCACACTGAATATTTCTCAGCAGCAGATATTTTATCATTCCAGAAAGATAAGGCAGTTCTCAGCTTTATTCACGCCAGGTCAGAAAAAGTAAACGTAAAAGAAGTGCTTTAAAAAAAATTATAACTGGAAACATTTTGACACCCAGGTTAACTGTGTTGTTTTCCTCTTCCGGAATTGTTCCCGAAATTTGTTGAAACAATTCTTCGGACAAATTTTACGTCACATCAGAGTCCGCCGCAGCTTGTATCCACTTCCCTCAGGGGCATACATGTTTCGATATTCCTGGCATTTCGCCACTTCCATAAGTAGGCCAGAAACACGTTTCTGAAATTCCGGTATACGAGTTTCTTAGAGTTTGAGTAGCTTACCTTTTAACTGTTACTTAGAATAATGTTCACTCTTTTCAAACTGACTATAATTCATCAAAACTCATTCAAAGAATTGGTGTAGTTTCTCCAATGTGCTTTGCAGTGTCCGTGCGACAACTTTGTTCCAGTAACTATTACAAAACATTATCTATGACATCGCAATAATTATATAAATAAGATAAAAATATTAGGAACCTCATATTTTAGAATGAGTTATTGAACTCATAGAGGTTTTCATTTTCATCTTAAAAGTCAGAATTTTTAAAATGTTTATAAAAATAATATTTTTGAATCATGTTTCTTAAAATGTACAATAATTCACATTAAATTTGATAAATGAAGTCTGCACTCGCATTTAACACATTCACTACGATACTTTTTTGCAGTCTTTCCTTCACGACGGTTGCAAAACTTGTCCATCACTGCATCAATTTGGCTCGCGCTACAGTCACGGAAGTAGGTGACTGTAGCGTGAAGATAATTACGGCAGTTTAATAAAATACGAAGGTGTAACATAGATTTTTAGAACTTTTGAAAAACTGAGCAGCGGTACACATATGTTCCAACACGTATATCAGTAATGCACCTGTTGGTACATAAATGCACCAACACGTAGTGAACGTGTTGATCTCTCACGTTCAGAGTCGTCTGCCTTGTGTACGTATTAGAGGCTCATGTTTCTCTTCAAGCACACTTAAGGAGACGGTTTGGGTCAGATTCGGGATACTGGTAGATTTTGGGGTCATAAACTTATCTTATAGATATTTTTTTTGCGCATCCAACGATATAATTCGCTTTCAAGTGCGAGCATTGCATGGAGCGCGCCAATGGATGAGTAACCTCCCCCTTCCCCTCTTGTTACGAGTCAGTTTTGTGCGGGAATAGCAAGAGAGTTCATTCATGACCTTGCTCGTAATGCTTTCGTACTTAAACGAAACATTCTAACACTCTGATATGTTATGATGATGTAACTAAGTGTTTGTTTTGAATCCGGCTGCTCAGAGTCATCAGCTAATTAGCATATTGTGTAAACATATAATCGCCTCCTGCAGTTTTGAAGGTACAGTATTGGTAAATATATCAATCGAAATGAAAAGAAATTGAAAAGAGCTACAAAGCAATATAGTGGATTTAACCAAAAATTAGTTTGAAAGTGAAGAATAAATTTAAAAGAACGGCTGTTATGAAACTTGCATTGATTGTTTTCATACATGAATCCTTTCCCACAGCTTTGAAGGTACAGGAATGGCTAGTATATCGATTGATAAAACTCAAATAGAACTACAAAAGCAGAGAAGCTCATTTAAAAAAAAGACTTAGTTCAAAAATTAAGATGAGAAGAAAAAACAAATTTTAGGAAAATGGCTCTCATGAAAACTTGCCTTTTGACCTTTGAAGTGATTCTTCTCCCTCAGTTTTGAAGGTACAGGAATGGCAGACATATCAATCGATAGCGGTTAAAACTGTCTAAGATTCGGTACATGCAATTTTTAAATTCAGATATTGAAAATAAAAGGTAAAATAATTCGAAAAAGAGAAAATAGTGGAGGGTTTTTAGGAAATAAAATTCTTCAAATTCGAAAAATCAAATTATCGAAAAACTGCTCCACCGGATCTCTAGACATGACAAGTAGCTATCTAGAACACATTTTCTAGTTCTGTAACTTGAAAATTCTAGGAGAAGAATCTTTTTCCGCAACACCCATTTTTTCACGTTTTTTTAAAAAACCTATTTCTGATAAATAAACGAAAAAAACACACGTGTAAAAAACAATTGTCGCATAATCTTACACCTAAGGTGGAAATCTCAAAAGAATCCGTTAAGAACTCACGGACTTTTTTTGAACCAGAACCGGTCATGTAATTCGACTTTTCGTTCGAACGCAACAAAACAAAATTTTGATATAACCCAAGCTTTTGACTAAATTCGCTTCAATTACCTCCGTGAAACCTGACACTTGTTTTTAAATCTATCAGTCTCTAAATTTTCTTCTATTCTCGTCGTTATAACATCTGATGATGGCACTCAATTCTCTTCAACGACCTTCATGAAACCTGAGACGTGTTTTGAATGGATCTGTCTCAAAAATTTATTCTATTCTCGTCATTATAATTTCTGATCAAGCTTCGGTGTGTTGCCTGGAGCCTCACAGTTACAGCTGTCAGTGATGCCCCATGGTGAGCAATGTGAATCTGCAGATGTAAATTTTTCAATTAATCGATCATGAAAGAAAATTCAAGGTTTGAATAGCGAACGAACTAGGATAATTAAAACAAAGCACACGTTAACGTATGTACTAAAAATTTGGTTATGTACAGTCATTCATGTTTTGAATGTACACTAAATATTAACAAACTTAAATGTCAATCAGATTTTGTAATTTCATGAAATTTTTTTTCGAACGCTCTTTATACAAGGCAATGTCAATGGGCAGTTCATCATTACACACACGCAACTCAACACATTCTCACACAAGGCAATATCAATGTTCATCATTACACACACGCAACTCAACACATGTATACAAATGCTCTATTTTTCACTAACTCACCATAAATGCAAAGGGCTATCATAAAGTCATCTGTGCTCGGCGAATTCAGATACTTCAAAATAACTCATGGAGTTAGAGGCTTTCAGCTAAGCATGAGAACAGAATTTTCATGGTCACAATATTGGAAAATCGGAAAAATGATCTCCGCACAAACTTAAAATAGTTCACTTTGTCAAGTTGGAGAAGAATCAATTAACTAGAATTCGATGGACAGAGAGCTTCTCTGAGCTCTGGAGCAGAGAGGTTCATTTTCGAGAGCGTGACTCGATGCAGGCAAAAAATGCTTTTTGTAGAAACCGGGAATAAATTTAAGAGCCGGAGCTAAAGTGGGGATATAAAGACTCAAATTTGAACGAATGAAGATAGCGGTGGTTGTATCGCATGATGTCCAGATTTTGTTCAAGTAAGACTGGCAGCATTTGTGTGACTTCGTAAGACGAACGAATAGACCATGTCTTGTTCTTGTTTTATGTTATTTGTTTATTTTTGAAATGAAATTGCCCGTATCTACTGGGCTTAAATCATTGAAATTTGAAAAATCGGAGTAAGAAACTTCGAATAACTATGAATTTATGGTTGCATTTCCACCAGGAAGGGCTTTGAAAATAATCTTTTAAGCATTTTAAATGGCTAAATTACGCTACAAATACTTCTATCACGATTCAATTTATGTCTTTAGTGAGCTCAAGTAAAGTTGGTCTGTGTATTTTATTATGAACTTTTTACTATCGATTGGATTTCAGTTTTTTGAGCGAATAATCAAAAATAAATTAAACAAAAATAAAAAATCATAAGCCGGGCACTAATTGCCGTTAAAGAACTCCAGTCCAAAAGTGCCCGAACAAAAATTTAAAACCTCAAATCTCTGAACAGTTTTTTAATATTCAGTTTGTCGATTTCTATGCAACGATTTAGGCTACTAAATTTCTTCTAAACCTGAAAATAGACATGACATACAAATGGTTTAAGACTGTTTAAATTATCATGAGTCAGTTGTTTTTCATGACTGTTACCTTTCAATTGTTCAAGTTGTTTAATGGGAAATGAAGTCGTTTTCATTTTACTCATCTCCGCATCGTGAGCACCTAATGAGCAAGGTTTTTCGTGCTATGATTTTCAAATCAAGCTAATTAGGAGTAAAATTTGACCGTGCGGTAATCCGGCTTGTGTAGCTGAGTTGTAGTTCGAAAAAATAAGATCTAAGATCCCTAGCCACAAAAAGGATAAGTTGGGCAACTCTGCTTATTAGAAATAGTTCATATGTACAATGAAGTTGAAAGCCCATCATGATTAAGAAATGAAATCGATGACTTGTGGGGAAAATTTCTAGTTTATCTGAAAGCGATCACCATTTATATATGATGAGTTTACAAAAATCAAGTCTTGCAATATTATAATTTATTGAGGAACATTAAGTATTACAGACTAACTTCAATCACACTAGCACACTAAAAGTCGGTGTGTTGCTCCAACTATATGGGTCAATTGCATCTGAATCTTTAAGTAGATAAATTCCTTTTCCATTCAACCAATTTGAAGCCTTTTTTAATATTGGTAATCCAACAGCATTTCATGAAATAATGATAACTTGAATCTAATAATTCAAAGGTTTGGGACTTTGCTGAAAATTTTTTGTGTCTACATTGAAAGCAAAAGTTATAGATATTATCACAGCAATCATTTCTTAAGATTATCCGTAAATAAACCTCCTAAAAAATTTTTGACAACACACTGTACACAACATGCAGATTTTGTATACAGAGATATATGTACTACAGTATCTTTGTCCTAAATTCAACCAGATGCTTCTTTGTCTTAATTAGCTTCGATTTGTTTCAATTTTAATTAATCCAGATTTGTAAACATTTTTTTCGTTAAACTATCTTCTACCGTTACCTCACACTGGTGCGAACTTAATGTTCTAATATGAACAAAACACATATATGAATTTCTTATCATCAAACTACACTAACGGAATATATTACAAATAAATATCTTTGGGAACACATGCTCACGTTGCCCCAGATCGAAAATTCACGGGCTGGAATGAACATGCTTTCAGAAGACTGTCACTTTCATACGAACTGCCCGGCTTACAACACATGGAATGAATTTGTGGGAAATTTAGCTTCGACGACAGGACAAACGTTCCTGGAGAAGCAACATCTATTTTCAGTGTGGCCATCACGTCCATCCTAGAGTTCGTATTTTCCACAGCTGCGACTGGTTTCATATTTCTAGCATTTCTTTCGGTGTTCCGGGCATGTCGAAATGCTATAATGTATTCTCTTGCTTGAAAATGCAAAGTTAACATTTTTTTCGAACATTCCTTTGAGTTCTGATACTTCTTCAGCGTTCGCTGTTCTTGAAGTTGTGTTCCCCAAGGAGCGGTATCGACTGTCCCCATCACAGAGACCGCCATCGCTATGATGATGGCCAGAAGCAGCGATGAAGGTTGCAGTGGTGTCACGCTCGCGCTGCCGGTCTGCATCGCCGCTGGGTGCTCGCCTGGCAGGTAAATTCATCTCATTTTGTGTGTTTGTGTTGTATTAAAGTGTTTGTAAAAACTGCAATTTCAGGTCAAATCCAGTTTTTTTAGGAATGAAATTTTATTTATTGTTTTAAGTACTAATGCAGCATAAATGTACCATAAACGAATTTTATAATGTGTGACTGTTCACTTTGCATCCCTGGGAGGATTTTAAAAATAATTTCGAGTGGAAATAAAGTAATTTCTTCATTATGAAACCTATGAATTGCGCTTATAATTTCGAAAAGAATGTAAATTTTACTCGTTTAATTCATCATACTCGTGTCAATATGATATATAAGATGGGTGTGAGTAGTCCACACGCATAACATCTTTTAAAAGTTCATAGCTGTGTGACAAAATCCTATCCAGTAGGTGAAGCTCCTGCCTTTAGGTCCTACATAGATATTCCAACTAGATAACTTACTTTGCCCGCTTCAGTGAAGTATGTATTGTCAAATTACGCTCAACTTCCGTAAGGGACTTGATCTGTCTTGGGCGCTAAAGAGGTAAAATTGAAAGGCGTTAAAAAAAACGTTTAAATGCTACCATGATGCCTTCCAAGGAATTTTTCCTTTATTTCATTTACACAAGCTTTGTAACCCTATTCAGTTCCCGTAGTCCTAACCGTAATCAGAGATCAGAATCAATTTTTTCTTCTTGTGTAGTAATCCGAAACCAAGGCACAACTCACCATCAAGCACATGCAGGCGTATGGTGGAGTTAGGAAGATTGGACGGCAAGCAGGTGTAGTTTCCTGCATCCTTGAGATGAGCCTTGTGGATAACAAGCACCGACGTGACGCTCATCTCGCCGCTTTTGTCTTTATCCCCACTCGCCCTGGACACACTGATGGCCATGCGAGGCTGGTTGTATTCCAGCAGCCTCTGGCCGGCGTGGTACCAGAAGATGTAGTCTGGCAACTCCACCGTTGAGGAGACGCGGCACTCGAGCTTCGCAGTTGAGCCTCTCCTCACGTACTTCTCAGCCTCACCTGTGATCTCCACTTGAGGTACTGGAGGGTGGGAAGTAGGAAGAATTGGATTTTTAGTAAAACATTTCACAACTAGAATGGTGGACTCAGCCTCACCTGTGATCTCCACTTGAGTTACTGGAGGGTGGGAAGTAGGAAGAATTGGATTTTTAGTAAAACATTTCACAACTAGAATGGTGGACTCAGCCTCTCCTGTGATCTCCCCTTGAGGTACTGGAGGGTGTAAAGTTGGAAAAATTGAACTTTAGTAAAACGTTTTAGAACTGAAATGATGGGGGTTGGCATTTAGAAAGCATTTCTATCAAAGGCTATGTATCATCGGTGACTTATGACAGCAGCCCATCAATTGTTTTCAATAAATGTAATTCATATTTCAAGGCTGAAAAAAAATTAGTTACTATTGCCTTCAGAGGCAGCTCTGAGATTTCGTAAAGAAATTAANTTACTGGAGGGTGGGAAGTAGGAAGAATTGGATTTTTAGTAAAACATTTCACAACTAGAATGGTGGACTCAGCCTCACCTGTGATCTCCACTTGAGGTACTGGAGGGTGGGAAGTAGGAAGAATTGGATTTTTAGTAAAACATTTCACAACTAGAATGGTGGACTCAGCCTCTCCTGTGATCTCCCCTTGAGGTACTGGAGGGTGTAAAGTTGGAAAAATTGAACTCTAGTAAAACGTTTTAGAACTGAAATGATGGGGGTTGGCATTTAGAAAGCATTTCTATCAAAGGCTATGTATCATCGGTGACTTATGACAGCAGCCCATCAATTGTTTTCAATAAATGTAATTCATATTGCAAGGCTGAAAAAAAATTAGTTACTATTGCCTTCAGAGGCAGCTCTGAGATTTCGTAAAGAAATTAAATGAAAACACAATTCATCATGATTGCAGATCATCAGGTTTTCCATTCTGTTTTGGAAAATTCATTAAAACTACACATCGTGCAGCGTACATCGAATATAACTACGACAATACAGTATTAAGATCATATTACGAAACTCCAAGCAGATTATAAGACAGTATTTTAAAATTTTCAATTCTGCTCGAGTCACCATATTTATACTTACATGATTTAATTTAATGATGAGCGTCGCTGTTTCATTCCTGAAGCGTCAAAGACGAAGTACTTTTCTATCGTGAACAGCAATTGAGGAGAAACTTATAACTGTTCTGATTTATTCAATATGCATTCAATAAGCATTATTCAACTCTGTAAGCTGTCCGAAATATAGAAGGAATTTCGAAAGAAAATTCCTCTAGCGCCTGAACATCCATCTCACAGTCGCAACACAGTCTGAGAGCAACATCAATAGTGTCATCAAATGCAAAAATTGATGGTCATTTGTACTTCTTAGTCTCTAAATAGTGAAGAAAATATTTTTCAGGCGCATTGTTAGGAGTGTAAAGTTCATGTCGATGTAATTGCGCAGACTTTCAGAGAAAATGAAAATTTTCTAAGCAATCTATAATGACACTAATGCATGAGAGAAAGCAAAGAAAACATCTAACGTTGCTTGCATGGACAGAAATATTTCATTCGAAAAGGAAAAGTTTTACTCGAGCTAAATAGATCGTAGATTTGATGCACATTCTACTCCTTTGATGAAAATTTCTGGCTGATTTATCAACATGACCTTACATCAACGATGTTCAAACAATAAAGTTACAGTATGAATACAAATTTATTGCCACCGATTGAACTACGGGGGCAAAGTTAGAATTATTAAATCTGTTAATCCCAAAACACGTATCAGTGAATCAGAAGCTTGAGCGCTCATTTTTGAATTGNTCAAAAAATAATTAGATCAGGAAAAACTTCTTCGTATTTCCATCATTATTGTTTATAATCTGGACTGGCTACTGGCTTTGTACACCTTGAGGAAGTAATTCAACTTCGTTGTTTTAGCGATGAGTTAGCAGTTACACCGGCTAAGCGATTTTCATGTCGATGTAACTATTCAGCTTAGAATTAACGTTATTTACGATTTTTCTTAGAATTCATTCAACTTAGGTTGATTACCTGAGAACATTTGAGGCATTCCTGGCGGGACTGCACCGAAAACGTTTACGATAAAAGGAGTTTTTAATGAGAGATTTGACGATCAAATCCCTGAGCAATTATTCGCAAAAACTGATAACTGATTTCTTGTTTGAAGAAAAATATCGCGGAAATAGTTTAGAGAGAAATACAGTCACACAAAATGTACCAATGATATTAAAAGTTTCATTTTTCTTTCGGTAGTCTTGTGTTTATAATTTGAAAGATATTATTCACTGAAACGTGAATAAATCTCCATAATCAAAATTACCTTGATTTCGAGCTCCTTCATCGAGTAATGTCATGCGGAGAGAATAAACAACAATTTACCAAGAGCCTCTACGAGTCTATCTGAAAATGAATTTTTAATTGCGATTCGATGAACTCTTTTCGAGGAAATTAGAGTGCTTTGCCGTCAAACTCGTAGTCATTTCCAGAAAATTAGGGCAATAAAGCGATTCTGTACATTCTACGGAGAATCAACTTTTCGCTTGAACAAGTCAGGGAAACTTCAAGTGAGTTAGTTAGAAAAATATTTCTAAACTAATTTCATGCGTCTTTCGCGAAGCCCGCTGCATCTTTCTTTCTTAAAGGAGCATTGTTTGTTTGTTTAGCGCTAAACTGAGTTCACAAACATAGCCCATTCCTTATGTTGATCAGATTGCCTCGAATGTTGAGAAGGCTTGGAAAACAAATAAAAAATGATCATTTGACAATTTCTATAAAAGGTTCTATTTCATTAACAGTTGAAACATATCTCCCATAATTCTGAAAAGACCTTTGGATTAATTTAAATCCGTTTTCAATTCTTGTTTCCCACAGCGTGTAAAACTTCTTATCCGTTACAAATTTGGCCTAGCTATTGGTTCGAAAACTGCTGTGCACGTTTAAAGGAGTGAAATATTCTAATCGGAAAATTTTAATCCCTGAAATTTGATTTCTTTGTAAATCGTGTAATAATTTACATCTGGGAACCAAGCATCTACGAAGAGCTCACCAATACGAGACCTTAATTCGAGCAAGTGGAAAGTAAATGTAAACTATGAACACTCAACTTTCATTCTCATTTGGAGTAGAAACATTGATTTTGATACCGGTTCTTTTCACTAATCTTACCTATCACATTAAGCCGAAAGCGAAGTGCCATCTTTGGTTCTGTGCTGATTTGACACTCGTATATTCCAGAGTCTCGCGCCTGGACGAACTTGATGACCAGGGTCCAAGTGTCACCTGACTTGAACACTGAGAAGCGCTCATCGTTGACAAACGTGTACTGGCCCACGGTGAGAATGTCTGAGTCTTCTTTCTTCGCTCGGACCCACGAAACCTGATGGAAGTAACGGCTAAGTGAGACTACGCGCAACTTTAATGGTTTGGATAAGCTGAATTGCTGGAGATTTTATGACCCTGAAACTGAGATCAATACATGAAGCTCCGTGACAACATCCTGTAGGTCTAATCTCTCACAGTACTACACAGCAAAGTCGAACCTTGATGTATTCGATAGCTTTAGTACATTATTCATTATAGAATGTGTATTTATTAATACATTGCCAGCAGTGTGGCATTTACGTCATGTTGTCAACTGCCAGTTGTGAACCATTCAGTCCTTGCTGTTAAATGCCAGCATTGCGACACACTAAAGACACAAGTGGTATCACTTCAAAAGAGCCTGCAGGCAATGGAGGAGTACGAATACAGTCGTCAGGAAAACGAAGTCATCTTTTCCCATTAGAGCAGTGAGGGCAGGTCATCTGTCACGTGAGGTCATCTGAGAGCATTCTGGGGTGCTACCGAAAACGTGAAGACTAACGGTTCTTGAAACATTGTAGTTTCTCGGAAACAAATGGGGTTTTCTTGAACATTTCGTTTGAGGTTTGAATTTTACTAGCGTCAATTCCCTATTGATGAACTTTGAGGAAGTAAAATGCAGTAATTGAGCAACATTTCTAAGGATTTCAACGGTGTTATTTCGATGAACAGCAATAACAATGGCAACTTCTGTTCGACACAGAGAAAAAATTAGTACAAGCATGGGTTCATAACCGTGTGGTGAGGCATCGATAGATTAGTTCTCATCTTTTTCTTATAGCAAAAAAAAAAATTTCACAACCACATATTTGTATATATTTACATTTATAGATACTTTTATTTTTTCCAGCATTGATGATGAAATAATTTTATTCCGAAACGTTTGCTTAAATAAATGTTCTCTATAACGTTGGTTCTTCTATTTATGTTGAGAATAAGATTCCCTAAGAATCGCCCTATAACTACGACTATACTTTGTACAAATGTATTTTTGTTTCAGCGTGGCTATCGAACGAAAATTTTTTTCAGTAGTAGATACAACAATACACGATATACAAGAAATGACTTTAGACTGTGCTACCCTAGTTACAGCTCTTGCATGGTTTATTTCACTTCATGAACAGATAGACTCTATTGTCCCTCTCTGATCAACACGATGTACCACTCGTCTACGGCTTTCACTCTTCTAAACGAAACCTTGTCGCCAGAAATACACTTCGCTTCCTTTCCCAATATGATCCTTCCAGACGCATACATGACGTCTTTTACCCAGCAGTGGTCGTTGAGACTTCTTGAACTGCCAACCAAGAGCGCATCGAAGGCAGCTCATGGCCCCGCAAACATCCTAAGGGCACCTCAAATGACCCTAATTTGCACGATAACATTTCCGTGTATTCCCAAGACTCCGCTACCTGGACAGGAAGGTCCGCTCAGATGAACAGATAACTTGCGGACGGCAAGAGTCGATGACAACATCTGCTAACAGCCAATACTGAGTGTCCCTGATGCTGATCTACAATACATGGTTCTCAAAGTTTGTATTTTCGAATAAAATGGCCAGTAACTAGTGTAGAGTAGATGAATTCAAATAAATGAGTATAATTAATAAATTGGTGAAATTCGTAGCCTATGTTCTCATATAATTGGCCATTAACTTAGTGTAGTGTAGATGGATTCCAAAAAAAAATATTATTCAAGGTTTGATGATCTACAACACGTGAATTTCGTAGCATGTATTTCCATTTAATTGACAAGTAACTTTGTGTAATGGAGATGGATTCCAGTAAACGCATTTAAGTCACGGATTGGTGATCTGCAACACGTGAACTTGGAAGCCTGTATTCTCATTTAACTGGCCAGTGACTCAGAGCACTGCACATGGATCCGAGAATCAGAGGAAAGCATTCTTCCGTCAGTATCTCAAAAATTATGACAGTGCACGTAATTTCAAATGTGCAAATTGACTTGATGTGCAGCTTCATTTAAATTTTGCGAGAAATAAAGGCCGACCAAAATATATCACCTCGTATGTACCTCCAATGGGATAGTCTTGATTGTAGCCGGATTTGTAACCCAACCCATTAAATGAAAACCATTTGAATACAGCAATTCATTTTGTAAAAAGTACATCATAAATTTTAGATGTGAAGATTAAGAAAACAGACTCAATGTTTAGATCTTTTAGTGTGCACAAAATTAAGTTAAAATTGTCCCGTTACTGACAAAAGCAGTAATTGGTTTTTTATATATGATGGTAGAACATTTTTTCTAATCTACCAGGTATGTTACAGTCCTTATAATTGAAAATCCCCGAATTGTTAGCAGTAGTCATGCGATGAAGCGTCACTTGAATTAATGCAACTCCAATCAAGCTCGGAGAGAACAGAAAACAAATAGATGAAAGTGTACAATTTGCGGGGTATTTGAGCTGCTGCTAATTCATCATCAGGGAAATTAAATTTACTTAATGGACTTCATAAATGTCATCAGGGAAAGAGAATACAGGTAATGGGATTCGGAAATGTCATCCCGGGATGAAATTTATGAATTGAATTTCCAAGTTTTCAGTACAGCGAATCTTTGATTGCCCATGTTGAAAGTTAGAAAAGCAACTAGTGAGTGAAAAATAACTGGATTCGTTTTTTGCACGTACAATAGATGTTTTAGCAGACAACGAAGCTTTGAATGCTCTGTTGAGATGATCTCCAGTGATGAAACTCCACTCCACTGGAAACTCCACTTGTACAATAGTAAATTATACGGCAACGTGATAGGCTCGTTTTTCTGTAAAACATTAATAACAAACCTTTCCACTGTGTTCTCTCTAGGTTAAGTATTTTTCCTAATAGTTCAATGACATTTTCAGGCTAATCGATAAGAAAAGAAAAGATAGATGATTCTACTCATTTCTTCAGATCACGCTTCCTTCTTAAAATCCGAAGAATAGTACAATGTGTCATACCGATTGAATTGGTTATGAAGCGTCTTTTGATTTCGCTGGGACAAACATAACACTGATAGCAGAGCGGTCAAACATATATTCATAACTAAACGAATATTCTCCAATGATTACGTGCTGCAAAATAAGGACGCCCAGCTGATAATTATTGCACATTTACTGCCAATAGTGTTTCGTGAATGTCCGCCGTTTAATGAGGTGAAGCAATGCATTGATGCATTCCGATCATTTTCAGTTTCAGACGTAAAGTTTTCGATTCCGTGACACTCTTCAAGCTTGTACGCTTGTCTTCACGAGTGTTACATTGGAACCTTCGACCTTCTATGTACGCATCGACAAACAGTACTCAAAATTGGCTCCCATAAAAGCGATACTAAAACGGCCTTAACTGGAGACTCGCCTTCTTATCTCCGAGCTGGCGCACTTCGCACGGGAGGTAGGCGACGTTGTTCTTGTGTACGGTGAAGTTGAGGGGCTGCGGGTCTTTGAAGTAAGGGCCCATGTAGAGGCCTGTGCCCGCGGTTGTTACTCGCACTGACGACGCCGTCAACAGCGCCGTCAAAATCAGCGCTGACATTCTAAGAGGGGAAGAAAAAGCAAGAGCAAAGTGAATTATGAGGCTGTGAGCTTCAGATCGTATGCAAGTATGGAGTTCTTAGAACATCCTGAGAGGGGAAGAAAGAGCGAGAAAAGTGGGAATTATGAGGCTGAGTTTCAGATCGTATGTAAGTATGGAGTTCTTATATCCTGAGAGGGGAAGAAGAGGAATGGAGAAGTTGGAAGTATCAGGCTGTGAATTTCAGATCGTATGGAGTTCTTGTGAACAGCTCAAGAGTTTGTAACACTCGTTAGAGTGAGTCGACTATTTTTGAGATGTGCTTCTTTTCACCTTATCTCAATTTGTCATGCTTTGTATTCCTGTTGTATATAGTGGATACTTGAAAATATGCCTAAAAAAGTGATTCTAAATGTTTAGTGTTTAATAATTTTTAAATGATGACATTCATCGCAATGATGTCGCCTAGAAAAACAAGGAAACTTTTGATGAAAATTAGTTTGATTGTTTTTTAATTGTCCTTGGCTGTGAGTTGTGATTGAAGGTTTCTAATCCTTTCTGTGAGTGTGTGTGTGTGATCTATTGGGATCACTCTGTGAAGTGTTAGCAGAGATGGAGGGTTAAAGGTTCGGGAATGATATGTTGAAGTTCAAAGGCGTGATAAGAGAAAACTTAGCCAAAGACAGTAATTGTTTTAGGTGAAAATATGCTCTCTATTTAGATCCGTTACTTCCTTGCAATGAAAGAAGGTCTACTATTCATGAAAGAGTTTCGTCTTCACCATTGGTAACCATGATCAAAGTTCATGTTACTGTAAATTATCCAAGAAAACAACATATGAACAACTGCTTACATATTCGGGGACGTTCTTTGATGCAATTTAGGTCGCACTCATAGAAAACAGAGGTACCTGCGCTGCCGAATTTTGAATGTTCAGTTATAAGCAACCACGGCTCTACGTTACGTCAGGTAGAGAAGTTACCTGATCCTGTGGCAATCTTTGTCCTCGTGTCCGGAGAGCAAACTTTAAAGCTGGAAGGTATCAAGACACTACCCCAGATTTGGCTGCACAATTGCCGCATGATGAGCAACAAGTCTAGAGGTCCGGTGTGTTGTTTTTAGCATTGTTAAAATGGTAACTGGTATCTTGGCTACATGATTTACTTGCTCAAATCAAGCAATACTAATACGTTGAGTATTATAACGAATAGTACTAGTATAGGTAATATAACTTAGATTTAAAGTTATAGATATAAGACGCCTTTAGACAGCTTGCGATATTTTGGGGTCAGGATCTTTGGAGAGCTAATTTTCTAACCCATGAACTTGTTGAGAAAGTTTTGAATCACAGTTTTCAAGAAAAAAATTATTCTATAACAACAAACTCTTATACCAAACATGCAAAGAATGAAAATTTGTGCTTGCAAATTCCACGCTTAAACGAACTAAAAACTTATCAACGAACTTTTCATGTTACAAAAGAGACGAAACTACCCCAACTTGTTCTGGCGAATCGCATGCACGAAGAAGAAGAAGCAGCTCGGTTTCAGCGAGCTGTGGCCGTCCACACAGGTGGTGAAGTCTGTGTTCCCGAAGTACTCCAAAACACTTCTTCTTGCGGCAATAAATCAATGTTCTAATATATTGTGGGTCGGTAAATGAATCCGGAAATTTTCGAAAAGGAAACTCTGGTCGTAAATTTGAGCGAAATTACGGTGAGGCTCTCGCAGGGCGGAGAAATATCCCTAATTTATGACGGCATCTCCTGGTCGGGCGCAATCAATTAGAAGTCCGCCCCGTGAGGGCTGCTCACGAGTTGTTCCACATGCGTTGCAAGTTCAATGCAATGGCATCAGTCACTGGAGAGGCTTCCTTTTGATGAAATGCTGAAGTTCAAAGGAGCAAAGAGCCTTTTATTCATGCAATCAACTGCTCATTAGGAATCTAAAATCACTGTTATCTTTTTCAATGCAGGGCAAGAAAGATTCTTTTTTCTGGAATCTCAGGAGTTTCTATCTGAAGGTCTTGCAACCAAAAATTATGTTTGAATTTTAGACACAAATACATTTAGTGCATTAAATCATTATATTAAACGCTTGAGTCATCAGTGATATTATCATGAACACCAACTGACATTCAATGAGCATGTTTACTCACTCGTATTCAAAATTGTTTTATTCATAATTAAAATGATTTGCCATCTCATGACTGACGTTATTTTTCATTTAAATTTTTAACATAATTTTTGTTTGAATCATCATACCTTCAGGCCCGCACAGCATGCAGTATTTATTGAGCGTATCAGTGATCAGGGTTTCACTACCTCAGGGTATAATTTCAATTTTTAAATCATCAGAGTTGTTAGGATAGATACATATATTTCTTTGTGGTGCGCAGAAGATGAATTAGTGGATGGGAAATTCAAAAAAACAGTGATGGTTGTGTCCTAGATAAGCTCGTTGCATACTTTTAAGGAATCAGGGAGTATTGTTGTTTTATATTTTAATAATAGAAATGAAATTGACTACATAGTTTAATGAACATTTTCCAATCCCGCAAATTTTCATTGGACTTGTACGCTAGTATCCCATATTTAAGTTAAACTCTGCCGCAGTAAAAAGCTCTGAAAGAATAAGCGCCTATAGGGAATCAGAGCTTCTTGAGAGCCGGCAATTTGACAAGGAAGAAGCAATGTGCATATTTATAAACATGACAATGTCTAATGTAATGTAAATGATCATATACATAACAACGTCTAATGTACAATGAATGTTTAAATAGATGACGGTGTCTAATGTACTATGACTGATCAAATACATGACAGTGTCTAATGTACTATGAATGATCAAATACATGACAGTGTCTAATGTACTATGACTGATCAAATACATGACAGTGTCTCTTGTAATATGATCATTTTAATACGTGACTCTCTGAGGCAATACGATCTTTTAGATACATGACATTGAAAGAGATGGGAAGAACACTGCGGAGGTACACCTGTAGTTAAATTAATGGAAGTGTTATTATTGTGCCTTTTAAAATATTTGCTAGATGTGTAATACGGTGCCCGGTCGAACTGCATTTAAAACTTTTAAAGATGAGCACGGCAATATCAAGATTCGTATCATGTTATCGAGGGCAAAGGTAATTAGCCAAGAAATTTTTCTGCTATTTAAGAAAAGTCTGCCTGAAGCCATTTGAAAATCTTCAAGAGTTTTCCAGCATTGCGCCAACTGCTTTACAAATCATCTAATTATTCTAATTATGCAACTTCTGAACATTTTAAGTAAGCCTGGAGGGATGGTTAAACGTGAGGGCCGCACTGTAGCAACTTTGAAAAGCACACGGAAATTCTATTACACAGGTAAACCAGTGTAGGGAGCAAGCCATTC
>JACJUY010003956.1:51694-78234 GCA_014220935.1 Platorchestia sp. MABIK | reverse complement strand
TCCCTGAAAATTTGTTTCTCTAGCAAGCGATGAATGAGATAGTGTACACTAATGTTCCGTGTTTCTTTTTATTCAAAATTAACTTTCTCAGATCAATTTCTTTACATGGCAATATGATTGAGTAATTTACACTCAATCGTACACGTAATTAAAAGAATTTAAACTTAATTTGACGCGGCAAATCCATTTATGCCCGTACTACCTAGCCTCTAGAATGTAGAAGTAGTTTTCATTTTCGTTTAATAAATCACATTTTTGGAGAAATGAAGTTAACGATTATGTGCGCTTTCGTCACTCACTAGCAATTCTTACCAACTATTTGCAAATAGTATTTATCAAACTTTTTATCAGAAAGTGTCATGAAATTCCTTTTTTTACTCATATATTACTATTAATGCGCATCATTGAAAATCAGCCAGTCACTCCAAAGCAGCAGCTACATTTTATTTGTAACTCATCCCACCTGCAGAAAAACATGAAGAAGAAACATCTACATTCTGCCACGAGATGCCATGCCGTCTCACAGAACTCCATCTGGTTTTTCCGTATTGCGCCCGTCCTGCTTCTTCTCTTCGTGCCAGGCACATCGTGCAATGGTAAGACTTGCGTTTATTCTAGTGGTTTTAAAACGTGATGGCTCACAACAAATGATTCAGATTAACAACCACTTATTTCTTCTTCAGCCTATTCGAAGCATTTTACAGCTAATAATGTCACGGGAATTTTTTTTGGTGAAACAGAAGCAGACTAACATTTTGTTCAATTTGCCTAATATAAAATGAGGAACATTTAGCCCTTACTACTTAAATTTTCCCCTTTGCTGAGGAAATTTGCAACTGTAATTATGCACTTTGCCAAGACATTTCACTTCTACAATTCGGCACTTTGCTAAGCGGTTCGGCAGGAGGGGTACAGTTTATGTAATAAGCTTTTAATTAAACTACAAGTCACAATCGTTAAGCAGCTTCTGTAGAGGCATACTAATGAAAAATAGCAAAATTAGGTTACAGAGAAAAATATTGACGGAAAAAATTAACTATTGGGCCTAAGATGAAAATTTTTTTACGTAACACATTGCTGAGAGCTGAAAATGAGCATAGTGTTCATGATTGGGAACGCAAGAATTTAAATAACTTTTTTAAACTTTGGGTTCGAATTTTAAACTCACAGTGAAAGGAGGCATGCCAAATAATGAAGCATCTAATATTATGCATACACAGGTGTGAAGGCTTTCAACTTTCCTTGAAGTAACATAAGACAGGTTAATTACTATGCAAAAATGTATGTAAAATCATCAGGAGAAATTTAACATATTATGAGAAAAATGAGGGAGATACATAGAAAAAAGCTGGAGTGTACCGTAAAGATCAGGCACACGTTTACAAATGAACAGAAATGGTCATTCCCTTATATTTGCAAAATTAGATCCCCTCCGTTGCATGAAAAATTGTAAATAATTCTGAAATCAGTTGAAATGAAGATTCAAAGAGTATGTAGGATGAGGAGGCTGATCATGTATCTGAGCCATTCACCAATTGTCTCTATCTTGTGTATACTGATGTTAGGCCGACTAGCTTCGCTGAAGAAAGTTATTTCAATAGAAGGGTACACTTGTATTTAAAAGCGAAAAGCTCTGCAAAGCAAAGAAATTTTCTCGCTCGTGATTCTCAACATTCCAGGGTACCATTTAGCATCAATTTGCGATTGAAGCTTGAGTTTGAAATTGTTTGATATTTTGTTTCCAGTTGAGTTTAAACACACCAACTCCACAAAAGGCGGGCACCAAAAAAAAACAGTTAGCTGTTGCAATGAATTTAAGGAGCCCAAATGTTTCAAAAGCTGTTGGGTTGTCAATAATTTACATTATTGAACAGTGAGACCTATGGCTGCTTTGTTTCATGAAAATTTAACCACACGCAACGATGGCCAGACAACTGAAATTAATAGACCCTTGACTCGCGAGGTGCTAGCTATCCTAAAGCTTACAGTCGTGCTCTTCGATTTTGTCTTTGGAGCGGTCAGTAACGAATAACGATGTCATCGCTTCTTTGCATAAGAATAAGGGCAAGAAATCAAGTACGATAATTTAGCGTCTAACTGATAACTTGAATCGAAAAATATTTTAGTCTCTGAAAAAAGCGACAAATGGCATCGAAAAGGGAGTTGAAAGTGTTGATGCTTAGCAAGTTTCATTTCTTTTTCTGTGTCAATCCACTAAAAAATAAGGTAATAGTTGCATTTTTACACAAGCATGAATTTATATTTTGATGCTTCAATTCATTGTTGTTTTTCTGATTGAGCTCACACATACATGAATGAATATTATAAAATAATTTTCCATCTGGAACAGGTAGCGCATATCAGTGGTATTTTGTGGCTTCAAGTTTCATGCTGAGAGCGACAAAAAGTTCTTGACAAATTTCTCAACAAGATCAATTTTAAGGTGTGAAGTTACCTAGCCGTGATATAAAATGAATTTAACCTGAAAGTTTGGTTCACTAGTCCCTATACTGTTCTAGTCAAATCGTAGAGTACGAATGGGATCTACGTTGAAACGTCAAGTATACAATGCATTTACAGACAAAACGAAAAATGGTAATTCGATTTGTATCTAGGGATAGATGCAGCACCTTAATTTCATTTTTGTATTCAGTAAAATAGTTCCTTTTGGATGCTAGACGAGAAAATTATAATATCAATTTTACAAATCCAACAAATAAATGGGAAAATAAGCCAGTTTTTTAAGAAAATATTCTAAGCTTAGTTGCTGCTACGTGTAAAGCGTTTTAAATTGTTTAGGATATAAAAAATGGGGCTTTTCATGTATTTATTTCAGAGAATAATTGATTTCATTCACTTATTTTTGGCATCTGTTTTGAAATAATAATCATAGCTGTTTTTACACCCGAGATTTTTTTCTTTCCATCTTTTAAAAAACTTTTTTAAACTCAAAGTCAACTGCAAACTTCGCTGAAAGTGTGGCTCACTCTCTGACAGCCTTAAAATGATTTCTTCGTTTGAGCAGATACTGATATGTGTACAGAATTTAATATTTTGTGTCAAATCTTACCAGGCATCAGTGATCCGCCATCCAATGTGCCGTCATCGCTGAGAAACTCTCAAGTATGCGCCGGTTTCTGCTGTGGCTCATCCGAGTGTGTGGAGTATGACCAAATCTGCGATAGCGTCCAGAACTGCGCTGATGGTTCTGATGAAAACCCTGCTGCTTGTATCAATCGGACGTGCGAGTGGGCTATCATTTCAGTGTTCTAGTGCTCCTTGTTAATGTTACACTCATGTTTCTTACGCGAAGAGTTATCCTCTAAATATTTTGTGCTTGAGAGCTCGCTATCTTTGTTGACCAGGAATTGAATTCTATTATCCGTGAATTTGATGTCCGTTGAATGTGATCACACTGTGCAATGCACTGTCAGTCGAAATTTTATCAATCCGTAAGTTGCGCACTTTTTTTTACTTTTGTGCACCAAAGAAATGAGTTTTGAATTTACTTGTTCACGTTCTGCTTGGGAACACGTTCGATTGGTTTGACCGTTAAAACAAATACAGTTTTAAAGGGCAATGAAAATGGAAGATGGGTGTAAAGAGCATGGAGTAACTTTTTATGCAGTGCGAAAATTCGACCGCTGACAGCAGCTCAGGAAGGATTGTGTTGAATATCAAATGCCAAAGAGGTGTAGGCCGACATAAGTGACGCTCCTCAGTGAGCGAAAAAAACGAGACACGATAATAATAGTGGTTAATATCATTTTTTAATTCATTCGTTGATACAAAAAACCTAAAACGGGTTGAGAATAAGAGAAATCCAGAGAAGCAAGGAAGTCGAGGTCTGTTCTTAGATGGAGAGCTCAACTGAGAATAAGGCAAAATAAAAGAAACCTATGAAAATAAAAGAGACCCATGGAAATAAAAAAGATCTGCGGAAATAAATGAGGTCGTACTGCATGACTGAGCCGCAGTAGGTGCTATAGAACAGCTATGCCTAGTCGCAGAATAAGTCTAAGAGATTTCAAGGTTTTTCCTAAACTCTTTTTTAACTACCGAATTTTTTTCTAATGTGACCCTTTAGTTCACTTCTTTGTTTGCTAAATATTTGAAAAACTCATTCATTTTACTAGGCTTAACCTTAGAACATCTGGGGATATCCTTCATTGAGGGATTTACATTTATCTCAGGACTATAGTAAAGTTAGCATGTCAGATTGGCGAGTTAATTCTTGATAATGAAATTTGAATCATTTTTATTACTTAGAGCGCATTGCTACTTCTGTACTTTCTTCCATTATAGAAATTCTGAAAAATTCATTTATAGAAAATGCCGGAGAACTGGGCAACATTTGCATCGGTTTTCGTGTGCTCTGTGGTTCCTACCATCGCATCCTGTGCTGCTGCAGATGGTGTTTTGATACCACGAGTCCCTGGCATTTATGCGCTCATGCTCTCACTTCTTTTGGCTCCCTGGACGCTTCGTCCGACTTATTTTCTTACTTCGTTGTTTCCCTGGAAGCTTTCGTCAGACATGCGTAGCTCTGAGAATCTTCTCCCTCAATTAATCGTCTTCAGCTCTTTCTTTGATTGGAAGTATTCCCCTGAATGTTTTCTCTTGTCATATGAATTTAAATTTATCAAGTTTTCTTTAAAGATTATATTTTCAAGGTCAACAAGGAGTGGAAAGTTTGCGTATGTACTGAAAGACCTTCCCATCTTTTCTTCCTTTCGCTGATTATTATGTAAGGTTGGCCACCGAAAGGTTGTAAGGTTGGCCACGTCTGTACCCGTTGAATATCTGGGATAATATATCAAATTTTATTCATTACAATAACAATTTGCGTGTGTTGCAAGTGAAACAATGAAATAATGGCACTACTTTGGTAAAATTTAAAATATTGGAGAAAGGCTTAACCTAAAATATTTGAAGTATATAAGAATCTGGTTCAATTCATGGCAGCCCTATTTAGTGGAAGTTCATGTCCCCTAGCAATTTATTATCCTGCTAACTGCTGGAGTATGTGATTTAAAAATTCTTTCTTTAAATCAGGTTATGAGCTTAGAGAAATTTATCTCTAAAATTACTCCGCAACCATTCCCCGTCACCCTAAAAGTATGATCAGAAACACTGTGCTCGGCTTGAACTTCATCGAATAGCGGGTAGTTTCCTCACCAAGTGTAACGTAGCACTGCATGACTTCGTGCGTGTTTATAGACGACGCAACTTAGTAGAAGTGCAGGCACCCCCCTTTGCTGAAAGGAAAACTTACTACACTGAAGCTGGGGTAAAAAAATTCTCTGAGGTTAATTCGCTGACAGTACTACGACTCGAGTATATCAATTGCTTTGGAGACGTTATGATTTTCGGAAATACTGATATTAGTGTTTTTAATGACTCATGTTACGATTAAATTGGTATTTAAAACATATAGTATGAATGAGCAAAGACGTATTCGAAAATTCAACACCTTTAATCCAAATCACGACTTGAGAGATGTTTTTACTAATCTTGATTGCGTTATTTTTGTGTCAGCATGGTAACGTTTGAAGTGCAATGTTCTTCGAAGGGAATACCTTCAGGGGAAAATTGGAAAATGAGATCGCTAGGAACCGTCGCAAATGTTACAGTTCACATGGTATTGTTTAGTATACAAAAGTCCCAAAATTTGACTATACGTCACGCAGATTGTTTTCCCGAACATGGAGGCTTTGGCGTGTGTAGCTAGCGTTACTGATCCCTTTGAGGAAGACAAATAAGTGGTGACTTTTGAAGTCAGTCCTTAAAGCTGCGCATCGACTGAATTCATCTGTAACTGACCTCGACTAAACATGGCGACGGAGAGGGGGAGAGATTGGCTTTGAAAGGCAGGGTTTTGGAGAGTTTCATAATAAAAAAAATTGGTGCTGCTATAGCGTGAGGTTAGCTTAGGCTGCTAATGGATATTACTTATTTCCATACAATTAATGTAGCGAAAATCACTCAATTTACACATCTCAAACTGTACCTGGGTCGGCGATAAGTGGCGGTAGACCTCACGCTATAGTAGCACAAATAAATTGTTGTCTATTGAGTGAAACAAAGATAATCACTGAAAGTAGACTCAGTTCATGGAAGGGGAAGCGAGGGGAAGAAAGAAGGGGGGCGTTCATCTGTGAGGTACATGTCTTTAAACAATTTTAAAAATTTAGATAATTCATTTACCACAATCGATACAGCAGTAGATTGTATCTTAAGTCTAGTACAATGAACACATTTGAGTACTGCTAGTTTTGTTCCCGAATAATTTTAGCGATTTCTAGGATCCTATCATCAACGCTAGGTTGTTGTTACCAGTTGCTGGGAGCGAGAATGCTTGTAAATGCGAAAAGAAATTCGGAAGAGAAAATGAGTGTTTTAACTATCTTTGTGTTGTGTAGACGCTTCGGATATGAAAGTTGCTGTAGAACTTCAAAAGATCCGAAATGAAAAACTCGAAGCCTATACGATTTGAGTGACGCGGTTTGATTAATTCAAGAGTGTGGTTTAATGATGTTTAAATAGGACGTTGGAACGATTTACTCCAAGAATTAAGCGGCTGAACTTAATAGTACATGGTAGTTTGCGCTCCTCAACATCAAATGATCCGCGCATGCTAAGAGAAGATGAAGTTTAAAGTACCAAGAGATATAAGACAGTGTCAGGTAAGAGGAAAAGTAAGTGAGCTATTCATACATGTACCATGAAAATTGCATCTCGCTTCTGATTGCCAATCACTACTTCTCGGTGTAAAGCCGATGAAGCACAGTTGTCTTGTGTCTCTTACAGATACAACGGTGTATGTGAGAGACACACAGACATCGTTATGAATAAAACACATTAGCGTAATTGCATTTTACACTGTGTTTGATGAATACAGAGCTTGGCTTCTTTTCAACGATGCGGCATCCAAAATGTCTTCTTGAAAGGTTTTTAATTCAGGAAATACTGTTTCTTTGTAATACCAACGAAATAATTTGAAATTTCAGAGTAGAACAAATAGCGCACGCTCGGCTGCTGCTGGAAAATAAACATCTTTCTTTCTCACTTTGTACGCTGTCATATTTTTCACTGATAAAAATGAAATTATAAGTCCCTTTTCTTCTCACATGAATATTGACATAATGGCAGAAGGAAATTTGAACACACGCTGGAAGTCCATTACCATGAATTTGATGGTTCAGAAAATGTAGAGCCAGTAATAAACTGCTGCACTTTTTCAGCATGGTCCGAGGAGTGACCAGACTAGAAGACGAGTGATGCTGTACAAGTGTGAGGATGTGGGCCACGTGCGTCATAAAGAGATTTCAATCGTTGAGATCTATTCACAGTCGCTCCAGAATTTGTCTAAATATATTTGAAGTATAAAGCTACCTTCCAGCACAGAATGCTATTTCATTAAAACGTTACGTCAATAGTTTTCCATGGACATCTGATGTAACACAGAGAAGGATACCGCCCTGCCAATTTGTCTCAAAACTATGTATAATCTCATTTTGGAACTACAATGCATGATCACAGAATTTTTATTTGACTGTTTAGGATGCTTAGACAACAACGCTGTCAAGCGCAATGTTGTCGAGTGTCCTGCTGGCGCCCCGGCCTCACGCTTCTCACTTCTCACAGGGCGGTACTGGATTCTGGTGACAAGCAGCCTGATTCCGTTGTGAAGTCTTGGCGCTGCGATAACGGCGAGTGCATCAGCGATGTCTACCGCTGTGACGGTCAAGCCAACTGCGAAGATGCGTCTGACGAGACGGAATTCGGTTGTTTCGATCGCAGGTCAGACATTTCTTTTGGGTAAATTGTTCTTATCATGCGCACCTCGTTAACAGTAATGCACTTGGCGTACCCACAATTTTCTCTGCATCGAGTGTATCGTTTCATTGCGCTTACAACCATCACAGAAAAATAGTACCCCGTGTCTGCCAAATATAATTTGTTCAAAAAACAGGGGGTACATTGTGTTATACTGTGTGAGTACGATAAACCTCATATTATTCAAATTAAATTTTTCTGTATTTTCTGGTTGGCAATAAAAAACACAAAACGTCGATGCCCAGTTACTAACATTTCCCTTCCTAAAAAATATCATGACGGAAAAAAACGAATATCTGAGAAACATGCTTTATCAAACTGTACAATAAATTTTTGTTCGAAATTTCTGCCGCTTTTGTCAGAGATGATCTGGTACCTTTTCCAATGAATTGCTAGGCACTACAAATATTTTTGATTTTGCAGTGCTGCCTGCTGTGACTGCTATTAATGCGATAAAATCTATCTCGGACTCCTGCTGTTTTTCATAACTCAATGATTTCACAAGGCCCCCAAAAAATAAATTTAAAGGACTAACTAATGTCTAGAGATCTTGGAGACCATAATACCGGTCCACTACGACAAATTTACTTATTCGGAAAGATGTCGTTCAGAGGTTGTCGAGTATTCCTGCCAGAATGGGCCGGAGCTCCGTTGTGCTGGAATCACATTCGACGGCAAAATACCTTGAGGCACATCCTCCAGCAACTCAGGCAACACTTAACTTAGAAACGTAACATTAACTGGTCCATTTGTGTGAGATTGCATCAGATATGGCCCAATATTAGTAAATCTTTAAATTCTCAAATTCTGCTCATCGTTCCTAGCTCTAAAAATATTTATATTGATATTGATCTTGATAATGATTTGGAATAGGAGGTTTAAAATCGCTGCACTCCCCATCCGTCTTGGAAACTAATGTGAAGACACATAAGTATTCTTCACTTTCCTGCTATCTGACAAAATTGGTATAATTTTATTTTAACTTGCATCAGCGATGTGATGATAGCTTTTACTCTTTTTGGAAGCCGGAAACGGCACGGACAAGTTCTGCATTTTCGAATGCCTCCGCGCTGTTGTAGAGCTTTGCGCCACCGTTGACCTTGATTTGGGAAAAAAATAGTAATTAGAATATGCCTTGGCCTTCAAATGCGGAATGATTTCTGTTTGCTAGACGTTGTTGTAGGACTTAACATCCACTTTTCCGTTGTCGGGTAAAGACGTCACCCTCACTTGAAACCACGTAGAGGGTCATGACGCAAGTTGGTTGAAAGTCAGTGCTCGAAGAAGTAATCCAAAGATCATTACGTCTCTTACAATCCCCATCATTGGTAAAAATCCAATTTTCGGAAAAGAACTTGATGTTCAAACAGTGGGCCTTCTATCAGTTCAAAACTCATTAGTAAGTACATGTCTCCTACCGTGTGCATTGGATTCTAATATCTTTCATGGATCTGTGAATTGTCGTGATGCAGATGAGCCTATTCTTGAGCAAAGTCATTTTGACGCTTCTTTTGAAACGGCTACAAGCGAGGTTTACAAATTTAATCCTTTCTCAACTTGTTGGGGGCTGTGTAATCTTGGCCAGTTTTATCAAAACGATTACAAATATCGTAAACTGTTTGCCTATAACACTGAAGATATTTTGAAATAATGGCTGGGCTCGACGAAGTTCGTAGATAACTGAACATTTTGGCTGCTTCATTGCGCAATGTTTGCGTTATGAACCTAAATGTTATTCATCTGCTTCATACATAACATAACCAAACGAAACAAAATCAGCTTCGCTAATTTTTAAAGGGATCAGAATTAACTACTAATGGTTTTAAATTTGCACGGACTCATCTGATAAGCCCGATATTGTACAACTGATCATGAAACCACTCGTGTTCCATTTTTCCAGTGAAATCTTTTTTCGGGTTTCGCATTGAACGTCATCTTTCGCAAAATTTCTTCACAATTTCGAGAACCTCTCATATGTTAATATTTAGCATGCAGAATACACAGACCAGCACAGAACCTGTGTGCGGGAACGTCGTCATTTATAATGATCGGCAAATTCATCGTTTTCATCATCGGCCTGGACCACTCAATACCCTAAATGCAAATTCTTATAACATCCTACAGATATAAGCAAAGTTAAATTGACAATTTCTTTCGTCTGTAAGAAGCTTATTCCACCACTTCTGATCTAAGATCTGCGATGACGATGGTTGCAGAAATAAGCTACAAACTATGACTTGGAATAAAAATATTACTACCATCGACTTCCCAAATTCAGATTTTAAAATATTGATTCCGAAACATACGTCCATATTTTTTTACACTGTGCTTGGACGTGTGAATTTTCACAATTCTGTTTTTGATGAAATTGTAAAGTTTCAAGTTCTGATTTGGAGTAAAGAAGACATGTAGTTCAGAGAAAATACATTCATTAGGATATTCAACCAGCTCATAAAAAATTGTTGGAGCCGAAAATCAGCGATAAAATGCATGAGACGTAAGTATTTGGCCAAAACTAGAAACAAATCATTAATATTCAGCGGCGGAATTTTTAGGCGGAATGAGAGTTTGGAGAAAATTGGTGTTAATGGAAACTAACTTGTGAATCTTCCCTCATTTCTGTTTTTTTTTGTTCCATTCTTGCCTTCAGATGATCCTCAAAATTCTTGAGGTTTTGTAGACTCTATTTTGTACACAGCAATTTTGACTATTCTCCATTAATTTTAAACGAGGTTCAGGTCAGGCGATTGGCTATTGAACGGTAAAAACAATTATTTTTTTATTTGCGATCAATTTTTTCGTTAATTTCGCTGTGTGTTTGAAGTCATTGTCTTGCTGGGAGATATACTTATACTGACCGTAGAATTTTCTTGCTCTCAGAAGCAGCTTCTGCTCCACTTTATGCCTGAGCATGGACTTTCCATTTTTCCATCAATGATAAATTCCTCTCCCTCATCATCGGTAAAACAGCCACACCTCATGATGCTGCCTCCTCCTTGCTTGACTATAAGGATGCCTTTCTTGAGGTTATAGGTAGTTCCTGCGGTCCTCCAACCATGACGAGCTTCGTTTCTGCCGAAAAGTGTGTTTTACTTTCACTGTACCCTAACCAGGTCCTAAAACGCAAGTCCTCTGGAAAAATGGTCTTCGGCAAACATGAAACAGTTCTTCACATCTTTTACCATAAGAAGTAGAGTTCAACGTAAAGTGTAAGCTTTTGGACCTCTTCGAAGCAGTCCTCAAGCAACAATTCTTCATATGGAGACCCTTGTTACTCCACATCTTTTTGTAATTATGTGCGCGTTGTCATGGACTCGTTCGTCACCTTGCGCTGCATGTTGAGTCGAGAGCGGCCCGTGATATTCCGAGGAACTTTGACTCGTAGCTGATAGAAGATTGCACCAGACTTTCGATCTTTCCGAACTATTGCACCAATGGTTGAGTATGAAATCTCAACTGTTGCAGCATTAACTTATATTTTAATCTCTAATTACGTAGTCCAACTGTTTGTTTTCGAATAGCTTCGGATATTTCTTCGACTTCCTGTATAATATTCACTGAACATCCATCTTCGACCAAATCTGGGAAGGTAGAGATTGTACCGATCGTATTTTGTTTACATTTATGTGCTTGTGAAAGTTTTTCGAAACTTGATAAGAAATAATTCGATTGCATTATTTATACAGTGCGCTTGAAAAAGAATTATTCAACCTGACATCAATTTCGGCCAAAATACTGCGGCCTTGTGCATTTTTTTTGTGCAGTTGATTTTCCGGTTGTCAATTGATTTTGTTCGATTTTCTTTAAATATTTTTTCATATCTTTTCGCATAGCTTTTACACATCACCGTAAATCAGACCTCAAAATTTTCAAGTTACAGCAGAACAGAGTTATGCAAGTACTTATGGACTTGGAATGTATAAATATGTGAAGAATTGACGCTAATTCACCAAACGCGTTATTTTCATTTGTAGTCTTTAGGGAGAAATTTTGAAACAACGCGAAGTGCCCAAAAAAAAGTCGCGTGGCTCGAAAATTTATAAGTAAACGAGTGGACTGCCTTTTGCTCCAAGTACAGTTTTCATTTTACCTGGCACTTATCTAACAAGATTCTGGATCCTCTACCTTACAATTTAACCCTAATTGAAGTAAGTTGTTCCCCAATGCAGGCAGTGCTTAGAGAAGGGGCGATGAGTCACACAGGTTTTTCCTAAGCTCATCCTATAATTTTCCAATGAGGTTCAAATCAGTAATTTGTGGGGGCCATTCCATCAGCTCAAATGTCCCTTTGTTCTCAGCGCAACAATGTTGAACATTTCAAGTGATGTGAATTAAAACACTCATCCTGTAAAATACCCTTGCCATCAGGAAAACAAATCTTCAGTCAAAACCACTTGCGGATAGTCTTCGAACTTCACTTTGCCATTGCAAAGAGGGACAGATCCATGTTCATCCCAGCAAGAACAAGAAATAACCAGAAAGCGTTGCACTCCCTCCAGATGGCTAAACAGTTGGTACGCTGTCCCCTTCCACAGCTTCATGAGGTTGTCGCCAAACCTTAACCGGTATATTTCAATTAACCTAACTTTATTTTCTCCTAATCTCAACGTCCTGTTCTTTACTAAATTATTTGGACCTTCATAAACTTTATCGTTTGTGTTCATGAACACCAATTTTTCTTCTGTCTCTTCAAAGAGCATCTCTCTCTCTTTCTGCCATCGAGAATGTCATGCCTTCACCATTTTCTACGAGATGAGCCGAGCTCGCCATCTTGTTTCCAGCGTACTTCTCTTCTCTGGATCGTTGGGATGTTTAGGAGTATAGCCTACCGGTTTTAGTACGGATCTGCCGAAAAGATTTTCCTTTTCACTGCAATCCATTGTATCTTGCATGAAATAAACAGTCACTTATTGAATACTGACAGGTTCTGTGAGTAGTTTCAGTCATTTTTACGATGTAAATGAATGCTTAAAATAGAGCTGCTTCCCACCATTGCCAATGGGCGCTGCCTCTTTCATGCAGTAGCTCACCAGCTCAACACACAATTAATCGTCTACAAAAATGGAATTACCATTCTTTAAAAGCTGCAATCAGAACAGAGAGCACAGCAAAGGAAACCACAAACTCAAATTTTCTTGACAAGAAAAGCAGAGATCTATCAAGGCTCACAAGTAATTACATTGACGAAAAACATCTTGATCATGCTGCCTGAGACCTAATCCCAAAAATCATTTCAAATGTGACAGGCGAAAAATATTCTCACCTTCGATGAAAAAGACCTTGGTGTTTGGAGAACAACAGTCGACCCCTCACCAGAATCATCGACTTATAACCCTCTGTTAATGCTTCATCAAAAAGATGACCACTACAGTACCCTTGAAGCTCATCTTTTGCTCCCCGATAACGGAAGTTTATTAAAAATTTAAAAGCGAAGAATAAAATTCTAAACATTTTTGGAACATATCGGGATAAATCCCATCATCAGTTGAAAAACATGCGACATGAAATAAATGTGATTAGTTACAGACATAAACGGTTTCCGAGATTATTATAAATTAAATGGAAATGCACAATGGGAAAAAACTACACCTTTTTCACTTCAAATTAATCTTAGTCAAGTTCAATTTAATCTGAGTCAAGTTCAATTTAATCCAAGTCAAGTTCAAATTAAACTAAGTCAAATTCAAATGAATCCAACCCTAAGTTGAGTTGAAATGGGCCAAATCCTGTGGTTGATTTTATAGGTTAAATATGTATCTCAATTATATGATATTTATAAAAACTTCGTATTATACTACACATTGAAGTTGTTTAACCATTCTACATAAATGGCAGTATGCATTCATTCAAGTATTTATGTTCAAAGGCAATTTTATGTTACACATACACATACTAGGATCGAGGATTTCTTTACACTCATAGAAAGATTTAAATGCGTGAAATTCCATTTCATCACATATATATAAAATCATACATGCACGCAACTACAAATAATTACTATTAGACGATATGTAGATTTAACTTTTAAAAGAAATATAGCAACGAAGTCTGTTCTTGCTTGTTCAAACGAATTTTGTAAAAACAAGTTACAATTTGTTTCATCGATAGAGATGAAATATTTGCCTTGGCCTATTCATTTGAAAGGATGGCACAATTTTTATTGCTAATGCAGGATTGGATCTGTGTAGTAATGTTCTCATATAAATTGTAATCAAATGGTATCATACATACGTACTCAGTGAATCGCATTTGCATATTTCTTTTAAAGGTTAAATATACATATCGTCCAATGGTAATCTTATGTATTTGCCTGCATATATGATTTTACATATGTGATAAAGTGGAATGTCACACATGTAAATCTCTATATGAGTGTAAATAAATCCTCGATACTACTATGTGTATGTGTGACATGAAATTGCCTTTGAACATAAGTATTTGAATGGATGCATACTGCCATTAATTTAGAATTGTAAGATAACTTCAATGTTTAGTATAATGCGAAGTTTTAATAATTGATCTTCATCTGTTACTCCGCTCAAAGATCTGAATCACACTCTGCCTCCTGATACTGGATACTTTCCACATTTTACAACAGCTTGTTTTTATATTGCAGAAATTTTATGTATTCCTTGCTGAAAGGAAAAACGTTTTTCTTGCTCATCACATCCAATAGATACATATTCAACTCAAAAACGCTCAAATTAACGAATGATTATGTCAATTTTAAACACAACTTAGGGTTGGATTAATTTGAACTTGACTTGGATCAATTTTAATTTGACTTGGATTAATTTGAACTTGACTTAGATTAATTTGAACTTGACTTGGATTAAATTGCACTTGACTTGGATTAAATTGAACTTGACTTGGATTAATTTGAACTTGACTTGGATTAAATTGAACTTGACTTGGATTAAATTTAACTTGACTTGGATTAAATTGAACTTGACTTGGATTAATTTGAAGTGAAAAAGGTGTAGACGTATCATTCATTGCTGGTCTACCCTTTAAAATATGCAGTCATTTTAAAGTGCGAACGTCAGCAAAATTTGACTCTTGCCCTATGATTGTAAAATTATCATTGGCGATTATTGAACTGCAGTTATCTAAGTGAATACGTATTGCAGAATGTGGTGTTGTCCTAGTTTTGATCCTGCTACTGTACCCTTGTTGCGCAAGACAAAAATCAGACTGATATCACATCATCTTCATGACAAAATACTCCAGTCCAGTTGAATGGAAGTCTCTCAAATGTACCTGACGCAAGACTTGACACGCTGGGCAACACTGAGAAGATCAACGAATCCACACAGCAGTCCCTACCAAAAAATCCCCTTGCTACCACTAATAAGCGCCATAATATAGAAAACATAAAAACTGAACACATCAATGCTCGTAGCCTCAGTGATAAGCTGGATGGCATTAGCGTAATGTTGGTCACATTGACCTCATTTGTGTTTCTGAGGCATGGTTTGATTCACGAACCCAGAGCTCGTTCTTCAATATTTACGATTACGTGTTGTACCGCTATGATGGCGTTAGAAATAGCCGAGGTCGTGAATCTTGCATTTTCGATAGAAAAATTTGTTTGTCGTCTTTACTTTTAGCGAATGAAGTGTGCGATGGCATTAAATGGTTTGGTTAAAAGTGCAAATAAACATGCATAAATCCATCATTATTGGCAGCCTTTACCGGCACCCATCGGCTCCTCTACGAACAAAACTAGAGTTCATTGAGAAAACTTTAAAAAAAATTCTAGCCACAATTAAGTCATTCTTTTCTTTCGGAGATTTTAATAGTGACTTAACGGATTAAAAAAATCTGCTTAGCAAACTGTTGTAAAAACTTAACCTTTCACAAATGGTCAAACCGACTCGTTTTACCAGAGTCTCCAAAACTCTCCTCGATCTGGCAATCACAAACAAACCTGCGGCAATACTTAGTGCAGTAATATCACCCTCTGTTTCCGATCACCTCTCTACAGAATGTAAAATAATGTTGCAAAGGAAAGGCAAAACTATCGTTCGATGACTTACTGCTTGAAAAGTCACTATTTAGCGGAACTGTTCATGAAAAACTTCTATGTAGGTCCGCCGAATTTCACAATGTGAGGCAGTCTGATGATGTTGACATCCAAGTTTCAATCTTCAACGAGAACTTTACAGCAGCTCTCAATGTATGCGCACCTTACATCACTAAAAAAAACTATGCCAAAACGTGCTGTGGGGATTACTGATGAAATTAGAGAACTGAGAAAACTTTTTTGAGAGAGTATAAAGTAAATAGATCAAAGAGTACTTTATACAAGAGATATAAAGAACATGAAAAGATCATTTGTAAGAAAATCCAACAAGTAAAACAAACTCACTTACACCAGGAACTATTAAATGCAAAATAACCCAAAACGAACATGGGAAATCATTAGTGAGGTTGCTCAACATAAAAATTTAGACCTCAGAAGTAATTTTGCCAATCCCTTGGCCACAGCCACGGATTTCAACATATTCTTTTCAAAAGTAATTGCTCAAGTTATCAATGAAGTATGTAAAACCAATCCAAATCAACTGTCAGATGAAAATTCGTGCCCTACTGCACTTTCAATGGCTGGTGCCCTGTGGAGACCACGTCCTATCGATTTATCAGTGTTACAGAGTATCTTGCGCTCATTGAAAAACACAAAGGCAGTCGAACATGATGGCATCAGCCTTTAATATATCAAAGACAGTTTCCCAGTCACAGCACCATTGATTCGTTTGATAATCAGCACATCAATAGCAACTAATAAGTTTTCTAACCATTGGAAATGCTCCATAATTAGACCGTTGCATAAAACTGGGGACAAAAATAGAGTATCATATTGCAGGTCCATAATTATTTTCCTGTCCTGTCCAAAATATTGGAAATTGTGGTAACGAATCAACCATCATCTCACTTGCACTAGTCAAATTTACTTCAACGAAATCAATATGTACCTATAGGAGGAACACTAGCACTCATGAACGCTGCGCTTAATATCACTAAAAATATATTCAGTGATGTCGATCAAAAGAATGTCACATTTTTGCTGCTACTCGATCTCTTTACAGTGATCGATAGCGCGAACATGACCGACTTTTACGAAAAATATGAAATTTAGTAGTAGGCCCGCAATGTTTGAAAGTTGCTTATCAAAGCTGTCTCATTCAGTCCTCTTAGAGAACAGGTTGTCCCATCCATTCAAAACAATTTTGGTGTTCCTCAAGGGTCCATTCATGGTCCGCCATTGTTTTCTGTTTTCTTCAACGATTTCCCTCCAATGCCTTCCAACACTCGAATCTCTATGTATGCAGATGATGTTCAAATTGCAATCACAAGCTCTGTACCACAGACACAAATTGAAGCTGATGCCCTATTGAACAGCCTCAAGTCATAGTATGACCAAAATGGTCTCAAGCTAAATGCGAGTAAAACGCAATTCAATATTTTAGGGTACAAATATGCAATACAAAAAAAATCCAAACCTTATTCTTACGGTTGGGAATGATGAAATTTACCCATCAGAAAAAGGAAAAAAATGTAGGTATTTGGTTCAATAGAAACATGTCCTTCAAATCCCACGTTGTGAAAACTTGCTACAAAGCTTACAGAACTCTACTGTTTTTTCACCGTATAAAAGTACGCTCGTCGAAAAATCTAGATTATTGGCCATTCAATCTTTACTTTTATCACGAATTGACTATTGTAGTCTGGTATGGGGAGATATATCTAAATTTCTTCAAAAATAGTTACAAAATTGCATGAATTTCGTAGCCAAGGTGGTATGCAAAGGTAAATTCAAGAAGAGTGATCATGTAACAACTCTCCTAAATAAGCTCGGCTGGACTCCTATTGAGGAAAGGTTTCTGGTGCACAAAGCCCAATACGTATTCTCTTCCTTGTATCTTCCCTCAGAGCAATACTGAAATAATGCAATTTCATCCCCCCCCACCCCACCGTCACCAACCTAACGGCGAATAGACGACATGATGTCTTAATCAAGTACTGTTCATTTGACATTGGGCAGAAAGCTCTGTCAATATCAGGCGCCATACCATGAAACAAACTTCCCCAGAGCATCAAAACCCTTCAAACATAGGAGAATTTAAAACTTAAATAGCTCGTTATCTTGCGTCCACACATTAATTGAAAGCTGCAGTACGCCTTGGAAAAGTGGTTACGAATTTCTGTCGCTAATTATCCATACTTTTATTACATTATACCACATACGTCACATTTTTCTAGTATGCGTCTGCAGTGTGATTGCTTGTATGCGAATATTTAAGTACATGTATGTACATGTGACGCTCGTATATATATATTCACGTCTTAAAATGCTCTTGTTAGTTTTGTGCGACTATGCGTCGTTTCTTACACTCTTTGAGTAGATTTTGACTACACCATTTTAAGCGGTTTTTGACTTTTTGTTTTGTCCAACTATGTTGCAAATATGGTTAGCATTGCACAACGATCCTTCTCATGTTTTCGACTCCGGTGAACTCTTTTGTACCGGTATTATTAGCGTAGGAAATATCATAATTCTTGTGGTATGGTAAAATATTTTATTCTATCTGAGCCGGTTTTTTAACATACTAGTTGATCTGTAATAATGAAAAATTGCCTTGAATGTCTACCTCATAGTCTTAGACGTAAGATATTTTAAATCTTCCAATTATACTTTCAACCTCAATTCCTCATATCACTAGTTCCTATGTTCGTTTATTCAAATTTCAATAGGATTGTGCACTAATGAGAGTGTTTCCAACAATGCATTACATGGATTATGTTTTCTTATTCACTTATAATGAAATGCATTGTCAAAATCAGACCAACGCAACAAAGGGAACACATTTTTTCGTGTTTTTCTCCCAACAATTTGTTTCGACCCATGTGTGAACATCAAGTAAGGATCTAAATGTGAAGATATTTGAAAGCATCTTTCGCTCTTATTTAAAACATTTGAAAATGCGACTTAATTCATTCTATGTAATCACTTTGTAGAGCATCCTTTTTTTTCTTGTTTCTCTCATGCAATGTTCTTGTTAGTCGTGTATGGCAGTTTTTGTTTCTTAACCCTCGTGAGTACGAGTATATTATGACAACACTGTTTTCGGTAGTTAACTTTTCGTAATGTTCTAGCTATGATACAAATGTTGTGGTTACCATTGTACAACAATCCTCACGTCTCTAACTCAAGTGAACTCTTTTCTGCCAGTATTATCAGCGTAGGAAGTAAATGTTATAAAATTATTTTAGGGTAAAATATCTTATTCTCTTCGAGTCCATTATTTGGCATACTAGTTGTTACGTTACAATGAAAAATTGTCCCAAGTCCCGAATGTCGACCTCATAGTCTTCGACGCAAAATAAATTAAATTTGCTCATTTTACTTCTAGCATCATTCCCTCAAATCACTAGTTCCTATGGTCGTATGCTCATATTTAAAAAAAGTGTGCACTATAAGAGGCTTTTCAACAATGCGTCACTAGAATTTTGTTTTTTTTGGTTTCTTATACGCATTGAAGGGAACGAATTTTTTTGTGTTTTTCTCTATATAATTTTTTTCCAGGCATGGGACATGTGTATTACGATACCCATGAGCAAGTAACAACTAAGGATTAATGTTATGATTTTTCAAAAACCAACGTTTTGAACATTTCACGTTTAAACTTTATTGATAATTTACTGTTTTTCAGTTTTGAAGAAAAAAATATCTGATATGAAAAAACGCGGAATATATAAAGTGGGTAAAATGCAGTGCTCGAACATGATTGGCCACTAACAAAACTCATGATCACTCATCATTCACTGACAGAACCACTCAGAACACAAGAATGTGCTGTATGGTGGCAGGCATACTTTTAGTTGTTATTGTGCTAGTAGGAAACAATTTGAAGCCAAGAAAAAGGGCAAAATTGTTCGAGAGTTAACACATTAGCTGCAATAGACGTACAGTATGTTCATTAACACCTAAATAATTCCGAAGAGTGAATGTCAGGTAAACAGAAGTGTTTATTTTCTTGGGTAACTACTTCGTAAACTCTCATTAGACTCGTGATAAGGTCACAAGTTTCACCCCCTCATCTTGAACTTTCACCTGCTGGTAGACTATTATTGATACTTCCATTTTTTAATGTACATTCAACATAATTTACATGTGTCAATCTTTATTTCTTTCATTGCTAAGAGCGACCATTTTTCCACCAGCGGCGCCACAAACAACAGCACTAACTCCCTAAAATAATAATATTGAGTTATTCTGTTTTTTCAGGCTTGTACGCCTGAATTTTTTTTCGCGCGTCAATTTACGCTACTACGTTTGCGCCGCTTCATAAATCCATAATAGTGCGTGTTTTCTATACATTCTGCAGGTGCACGCCTGCGCAGTTTACCTGCAAAACAGGACAGTGCATCCCGAAAAGCAACGTATGTGATGGCAAGGTAAGTCTTAAAGTTCAGTTCATATCTTGACCATTGCTGATGAAGACAGGCTTATAACGTCAGATCATGAGACGACCAGAGTGAAAGTGTAATCCCTAAAAATTTCCCGGTACTCCTAAATTGAAAAAATACATAATAAAGAATGAAAAATAAAAAAGGAAAATTTGTTGAAACATGTATTGCAATTAATAAATGAATTATTTTGCAAATAATTGTAGCAAAATGAGGTTGTGTTTTAGCCCTTTTCAAAGGCTGTTTTCGTTGAAATTTTTCAATATATGAAAACATGAAGTTCAGCGTGTATGCCTAGACGGTAGGAGGAAAATGGCATTACTTCCTTTTGTGATGTTTTCGCTTATGTTTAAAACTGGAATAGTGCTTGAAAATATGCGAATCAGTAACTGACTGTTGGCATCTAATATAAGAGTTGATAGCTACTTTAATTATTATAATTGTTGATTACAACATTCGTGTCTTTTTGAACGTGCTACGATAGTATCTCTTGTCTTACAAGCCTGGTTATAGAGACTATTTGCCTTATGCACTCAAGACTCGCAGGTTTTCTCTCACTTGCTTCGTGCCGATTAATTTCTTCTTAATCGGTCATTTTTTCTTGTATTCTGACGTTTTCTTGAGAAACAGCTGCAGGAATGAATTTTTCTTTTCTTTGAACGTGGCATAATCGCTATATTCTTATCACCACCAGGAACATTGCTTCGACGGCACCGACGAACAGAGGGATATGTGCCGCGATTTCTTGCGTAATCGGACAATTTGTCCTCCTCGCCTGCTGAACTACTGTGCAGACCGGACCCAGTGTTACCGAAAGGTATCTGTAATGTGCATTCAAGTATTTATGATGCTTGTTTGATGGTAGGGTGCGCATGGTGGTTCAGCACGTACTCCCAAGATCAGCAGTAGACAGTTTTCACATACTTCATTTTTTTTGGTCAATGCTTCGTGATTTTTGCCAGACGATGATAGGAGGCATTTTCATTCTCTGTGAAAAATTAATGAGTAAATTTCTAATTAAGAATTTCACTTTAAACTTAAATACAACGCACAGCGAGGATTTTTGGCGCTCTCTGCCTTATACTCATGAAGTACATAAGTTTTCACTGGTGATTTATTATTCCATGTCCTGTCATCTGTAATCCTAACGTTAAGTATTCTAATGAACTGTATAGGAATTTTATGGTAGAGTGATTCTCGTTCTTCTATTTCAGTCCAACTGTCATGGTAACAGTGTGAATTTGCTCACAAAAATGTAATGAGTTTGCTGGCCAGGTCTGTTGTGTGACCGACTGCCAAGTCTACAATGTCCGATAGATGGTTTCCTGAATTTCCTCACTTCTTGCTATAGCATGGGTTCTAGGATCAGTAATCAATTTATCCCTGATGGCTAGGTACATTCCTACAAGTAATATTTTCTTCGTTGTCAAAGAGACGAACTATTGTTCGTCTCTTTGACAAATTGCTCTACGTCTTATACATAACGAAAACTTTTTGTATTAAAGCAGATTTGAATTCTCATTTACCACTGTAGCGGAAACTTAGCTTGCGTAAGTGTTTTTTCGAGTTTGTTGTCTTTAGGCAATATGACCAGTATTACAGACGATTATTTTAACCTTAGCTGATCCCACAAAACATTCCAGCAAACATCATTCTAAAGTATTGAAGCATTCGATTGTCATGAAGCGGTCATGTTTCATTCTGCTGTGCTACAGAGAGCTTTCAGCGAATAATTTATTGCGAATCACACGGTAATTTTCTCAGCAAAATGCATCAGTATGCTCTTCAATATGCAGTGACAGTGAGTGAGCTTATGAGAATCAAATATAATGTTCTTGAAAATAATTCCAATTAGAGTGTTTTCAACTTTTTAAATCTCGTACGTGAAAAGCTGCAGCTCTGTGACGGAGAGATGGACTGCCTCGATGGGAGCGACGAAGATCCTGAGACGTGTGGGATCAATGAGAGTACAAACGTTGTGTTTCCTGATACGGAAACACAACCACAATATGATACGGAAACACAACCACACAATGATACGGAAACACAACCACACAATGATTCGGAAACACAACCACACAACGACATACACAACCTAACGACCACACAGTGTGACCCTCCTTCTTGCCCATGCCCCGTGCCGGGTATGGAGCACGTGTGTCTTCCCTGCCATGAACTCGACAACGTCACGAATACCTGCATTCAAATGCGTGAGTATACCAATTTATGTTAATATGACTGGTGCCGTTAGAACTGAAGCTCCTAAATTTGTTTAATTTATTCGTTTTATTTCATGGAAAACCAATTTTCAACTTGAATGAATAGCAAACATTCAGTGTGTGTCGGATTTTGGTTGTTGCACATGTACAATTAGATAAGTTTCTGTGAACATTCGTGCAACATGCGTGTATGCATTATTTGTGTACTTTTCCATAGAGTTATTGCTATGAAATGTGAATAAAGGTTTCAGCAGATGCATGGACGTAACCTAAACTTTTTACGTAGTCTGTCATTTGTAGGGATAACCTTCGCCATACTACATTAGGGTTTTTTTTGTGCGAAGGAATTTCATAGGTAGGAAAACTCAAAATGAATCAATTTTCACGTGGGATAAAATACCAAAAACTCCTTAGTTTTCGAGTTATAAGGACTTGAGAAACATTAAAACAAAGGATACTACGTGCGCCAATGTTAGCGCTGGTCTTCATAGCTCCGACCCCACTAAAGCAGTTTTTTGTTTTTTTTTACAATAAAACCTGCAAGCATTTTACAGTTACGAAAAATATTTGCAATTTGAATGTTCGTTAGGAAATTAACACCAAGCCATCAATGATAAACTTTAGTTGTTATTCCATTGAATAAATAAAAGTCTTATTTTTACAATTTGTTACAAACTTTTCGCCAGAGGTATTGTAGGATATAATAACAAATCATAAATTAATGCTCAACTTTTATTTAACAAATTAGTCTTATTACAGAAGGTGTTGAAAATAGCCTCCATTAACCTCGACGCACTTTGAACATCTATCATCGAGTGAGCGACATACATTTTCAAAGACGTCAGGCATTTCAGTAATAATGCCAGTAGAGATCCTCTTCAATTTAAACAATTTAAACAACAATTTATTTACCACAGGTGATACAGAGGTAGAATGTTTCTTAAGGCTAATACAATGGTCAAACTAGAGTATAGCTACCTGTGGGCCCGAATAAGTTCAGCGACTTCTAGGGCATCATACCATCACATTATTCTAAGGTGTACAATAATCTTTAGCCTAATTCACTTAAACTAGTTTCGCAATAGACTGATCAATGAGATTATTGACTTGAAATTTGATGCTGTATTTTACAATATAGGTCAAATGGGTTATATTTAACACTATATTCGATAAAACGATTAAGAGCAGACTGAAGATCGGTATGTTACTTATGGCAAATCACATTATTAGGACTAGCATTTTGATAGGAAGTGAGATTCGAGATGTCTTTTGAATACTTTGTAAGAATTACTTTCACGAATCTCCGCAGGTATTGAGTTCCAAGTTTTAGTTCCAACGAAGAGGATACTGTGTTGCGACCGGGCCTTTGAATAACAGGGAAGCATGAATTTATTTCTATTTCGGGTTAAATGGTCGTGATGACCAGTTTGCGCAGTTAATAATTGTTTTAGGCTATTGTCGCCATCATTTCTTAGTGTTTTGTAAATGAAATTGCAAATGGAGATATTGTATAGATCCGAAAGTTCAAGTATTTCTAAATTTTTGAATGAATCATTTGTGTGAGCATTATATTCTAGGTTCTTTACTGCTCTAATAGCTCTTTTTTGCAGAGTAAAAATTTTGTTAGCTTCATTTTTAGCAGTTCAATGCCATGCTTCTATTCCGTATTGCAAGTATGGAGAAACGAGCGTTCGGTAGAGCATTTGTGAAGCTGCTTCAGGCAGGAAATATTTAACTTTATTTAGGATTCCGATGGATTTTGATAATTTAGAACTAATATGAGCGATGTGCTCTTTGAAGGTCAGATGTTTATCTATTATGATGCCCAGAAACTTAAATGAGTAAGTTTCTTCGATTTCACCTTCGCCAATTTTAATTCGTGGGAGAGATACATTTTTCTTGTATGAGAATGTAATATATTTCGATTTATCGATATTAAGGCTTATTTTATTAGCTTTAAGCCACGATGAAACCTTATGAAGTTCATTATTTATACTCTCCGTAATCGTAGCTGGATTTTGGTTCGGAAGGACCGCAGAAAGCGTACTGTCATCGGCAAAAAGTATGAATTTGAAGAATGATGTAGATTTAATAATATCATTGACAAAAATCAGAAATAGGAGAGGCCCAAGAACAGATCCTTGTGGAACTCCATGGCTAATTGTCTGTTGATCCGATTTTGCGTCGTCGATGACAACGTATTGCATCCGACCTGCTAGGTATGATCTGAACCAGTCATGGGCAACCCCGCGAATGCCATTACAGTGTAGTTTCGAGAGTAATATTTTATGGTCCTCACAATCGAATGCTTTTCGAAAGTCAAGAAATACAGAGAAGACAGGCTTTCCTTCATCTATGTTAGAATAAAGGAATTGTAAGTGATTTAATATTGCCTGTGTTGTTGATTGTTTAGAGCGAAAGCCGTATTGTTTATCGTAGAGAAATGGTTTTTGTTCAAAATAGGAGTACACATTTTTAAACACAATTTTTTCGAATACCTTGTTAATAATTGGTAGTACAGAGATATGTCGATAATTGCTTACACAGGTTTTTTCACCATTTTTAAAGATAGGGGTTACTCTAGCAACTCTGAGGGAGTTCGGGAAAGTGCCTAGTAAGAGAGACTGGTTAATGAGATTGGATATCAGCGGGGCTACAATATCAGCAATAATTTTTAGTACTTTTGTCGGAAACGTTTGTAACCCACTTGATTTATTTTTTAGGTTGTTTATGCACGCAATTACATTGGAGGAGTTGGTAGGCGTAAAGAAAAAAGAGTTGTGTTCTTGAATATGATCCATGTATTCCGTGATCAGTAGGTTCACTTGGAATACCATCAGCTATAGTTTTTCCTACGTTTACGAAGAAATCGTTAAAGAAATTAGCAATTTCTTTCTTCTCATGGTATGCAACGTTATCTTGAACAATATGTTTAATTTCCTTTTTATCAGCGTTATTCGGTTTACAGTAAGAGTTAAGGAGGCGCCAAGTCTTTTTAACGTCAGCTCTAAATTGAGTAAACATGCGCGTAAAGTAGATCTTTTTTGATGTCCTTAATCTGATTTGTCACATAGTTTCTGAATCGGTTATATGTTTCTCGAGATATTCGCCCTTCATAAAGGAGGGCTAGGTACGCTTGACGTCTCTTTATATTTATCACGATTTCTCCAGTAATCCAGGGCTTTTGTTTATTTTTCGCGGTAACTGTACGGGTTACAATTGGGTAACACTGATTGTATGCGACCATTATAGATTCAGTCAACTTTACTACTGCTTCATCAATGCTCGCTGCATTATTGTGTTGAGAGATTTGCAGTGTTGCTATTGATTCTTCGAGAACGGTGCGCATTTCTTCTGAATTTGATTCGTTTACTCTGCGATATGAGTAGGTTTCAGCCCGTGGCTTGGTGCAAGCAATATAGACATTTTTCTTAACAAGAAAGACTGGAAAATGATCTGATAAGTCAGAAATAATGATTCCAGAAAGAAAATCAGTTGGGTCTGTCAACAGGAGTGGCGTACACGAAATCCTTCATGGTGCCCCAGAAGAAAAAGTCCAATAACGACATGTAAGTCTTTTAAGTCCTTACAACTCGAAAATTAAGAAGTTTTTGGCATTAATAATTTGTGAAAATCGATTTATTAATTTTCTGCAGCAGAGGTGGCCAAACATATTAAAAGAACCTGACCATGCTCTGCACGTATAAGAAAATCTATCGTGGAAGAGACTCGCAAAGTAATCCATGACGGCAGTTTTGAATTTCACTGTTTTGAATTAAATTTATCTGGGATTCTTTGGTGATACTTTGCACCTTCTATAGTTTTTAGTATATGTTAATTATGGTACACGAAAGCATCAAACATCCTCCAGCAAAAGAAAATGTTGCACATTATTCAATGAAGTTACTTCAAACAGAAGACTGTACTTGATTTTAGTGTAACTTGTTTCAACCCCATGCGGTATTTACACAATCGAACAGTCTTGATTTGAACATTCCTGTTTCTTCTAAA
>JACJUY010003956.1:0-51681 GCA_014220935.1 Platorchestia sp. MABIK | reverse complement strand
CGTAAAACTGACTCACAAAAGTGTGTTAACCCAGTTAAAAAATAAGACATTTTCAAGTAGTTTCTGTGCCGCGGAAGGCAAGATTCTAGCCGTGTTTTATTCGGAAAAGCAGCCGTTTCTTGGTCGCCATGTCCACTTTATAAGAATACACTTCATAATTGAGCAAGAGCTCGATTTTCCCGGCTTGTTTACGTCCAAAGTAGACTAGCGGATAGCCGTCGAACGGGAAATTGTGGTCGAGAGCGGCCGATAGTGACCTTCCGCGGCCATGTTTCACTGCTATCTATCGACCTAAACACGGCATGAATTTTTAACGGGGATCGATACACAACACTAATCAAAGTATTTCGACACATGGGCTAATACGACTCACATAAGCGTGCCAGCCATGAAACGCAAAGCGTAAGTCAGCATTATTTCTCATAAATGTTTCACTTTCTCAAATTGGCTAATGAAATCCCGTATGGACGGAAAATTTGAATGAAAAAGAAGCAAATATTTCTAAGTGTTGAGGATAATTATACATCACTCTCGAATTCCACACACCGACCATTTTTAACGAGAAAGTTCTTACCAAATAAAACATGAACATTTGATTTAACTTTCCTGATTATTTGAGCAAATGGTCAGAAGTGATACACCCAGATGTACCAATAATTCCTGAATAACCGTTTGACACGTACAAGTATATCATACTTTACAGCGTGTAGTGAAAGCGGAAAACTTTTATTGAAAACTTCTAAGCGGGAGAAGTTTTCGTACATTGGGTCTCACGTGCAGTACAATGTAGTACAAATGCGCTTTAAATTTTGTCTGCTTATTTTGATTTTTGATTGTTTTTCAACCAACACAACTGACAAAATACCATACAAAAGAAGAAAAAAAAACGACCGCAATGCTCGTGGTGCCTCTTGGTGAACTTGGCGAACGAAAACGGGGCATCAAACATTTCAAAATGTGAGGGAAGGGGAAGTTCCTAAAACACTAAGCTCAAACTGAGTATCCGTGAATGTGTTTTCTACCTCACTGAATCGTGAAAGAATAAAATAGTTTTAAAATGTGTTCAGTTGTAATTAATTTTAACGTGCATAACAGATTGGTGCTTTCTGTAAACTTTGCCACTTCTAAATTATATCTACCCTAGCGCTGTGGTAAACCGCAAGCCAACCCCTTATCCCCATCCACATCTCCCTGTCACCCCCACCCAAAAAAAAGAACAAATGCATCACGAAAATCAGTGTGGCAAAAAATAGCAATAAAGTACACACGATGCAGTGGCAAACACGAATGTTTTGAAAAATAAAATACAGTGATTAATTTTACGCACTTTGTAATTTATTATTGTAAAAAGTTATGTTTGAGTGTTTATGACGCGCAAATTCGACTTGGTTTAACTTGGTTTAAATTACCTTATCAGAAAATAACTTTGTACTTTTGATTGACAAAATTTGTGAAGTAGTGACATAAAAAAGTGAGAGGAAGAGGGGAAAATGTGAGAGACGTGGGAAACTGAGTAAAGTGGTTTCCTGCACAGGTCTCAAACAATAGGCTCCCATGAGTGCCGTACCTCACCAAACCTTCACTCATACCCCTTCCCTCACATCCTCTCCGCAGAACTCCCTTGTTCCTCTCCGACCTCTGCTTTCTGCTGCTTTGTACGCCAAATGAAGCCAGCCTTACTTTGCTGATGAGCACCGTCCCCTTATAAATAGACATAAGGAAATAGACATAGAATTCACCAAGTCCATAAACTGTAGCGAAAACAGCTCAGAAAACAGTCGGTGTACGACCTGCTTGTTCTATCTACCTTTGCACCCCTTCTCGTCCACCCCTCCCCTGCCATACCACCTTCACATTGGCTGTCTCCATCCATCTAACTTTAAAAGGCGGTATTCAATGGTTATTCTTCTCGTCCATAGTTAACCACTCAACCTCAACTTTTACTCAGTGAACAAAATTAAATTTTCTTCCTCGCCATCAATTCGTAATGCATCCACATAGAACTCGCTCAACTACAATATCCTCCGGTGCAGCCCTTCACGAAAACTTCAGTAAAAAGCGTTATACACCTACCATAAAGCGGAAATGTAAACAACAAAAAAGCTTCACCAGTAAACCATCGGTTCCAGGGCCTCAAACGTTCAAAATGACAAAGGGTCCTTAGACGTTCAACTAGTCTGGAATCAACAAGAAGTTCTCAACTCTTAAAGCAGACTAGTGATGACCGCAAAATCAGAGTCATCCTACACTGGTAAAAATCTACTAAGCACCACTTGCAAAAATTTAAAGATTGCCTCAACTTAACAAGCTTCGACAACATTTATGTGCGCACCCGGAGGGAGTTCGAGTAATTTCACAAAAGCAGTACTCGACTTTTAACCCCACATTTAAAACCGTGCCCGAGAAGATCCATCATCCACATATTGAACAATATCAATCAAAAAAATACTTTATCGCTGGCTGGAGCTGCTACACCACCACCAACTCCTGCGTCTCCTCTCAACGAGTGCAGCATGGCGACATCTCTCTAGCTTTGCGTCACTGAAATAGCTCAGAATTGTTCACCATCGACAAAGACACAAACACCAATTTCCTCATTAGTACGCAATAAAATTTCAAATGTGAGCGACCAGTTAGAACCTGAAATTTCATATTGTGTCAATATTAATAATCAATTGTGTGTGTAGGCATTTCAGGCGGTGAAGTTATGTTTGATAAAACATGCGCATCAGCTGATACTGACAGTAAAATACTTCAGAGCGTGGGCTGCGAGGAGAACGTAAAATTTTCAGTGCAGAGCAATAAAAATATCTGTTACCGCTTTTGATGGGTACTTTCACCCTCTACAAATAACCAGTTCCCAAACTATTCATAAATCAATAATACGCTGTCGCTCACGGTAGCATTTTTTCAATAAAACTTTGAGACAAACAGCACCTCCAAGCCCGGCATCATTTTTTTCCACTGTATGATTACAGAACAGCCATTTACTTTGAATTCTCATATAAGCGCTCATGATTTTACGCATTTTACCTGCCAGTATCCATCCAAATGCCAAATTCCCTCTGGACACACTTCTTGCCGGAGACAAAATTCTCACAAAAAGTATTAGAAATGAAACTGATAGCGCATGCAAAATTCAAGCCATAACTTACGAACGTTTCAATGATCTTTATGAGACAATTAAACGTATGCCTCTGTTTAAGAACTCTACAAGTAATCTCAGAGGTTTTAGCCTCTCGTCCCGCCTCACTAAGATCCATTAAAGAACTTATCTCGACCAAGCATATTTTTTCTTCTTTTTATGTGGTGAGTGCCTGCAGTAGGCAGCAATTGTACAAGGCATCGAATTTGTGCAAAAATATGTTGTTGAACTAATTCCGCCGCGAACAAATGCCACAACTGATATGGAAGCTTGCAACGATGTCTTCACTAGGCCTAGTACGCGAGAAGAAACGCATGTGCATTATTTCCTTCAACAAATTGCTCTTAAATCACCTTTAAGACTCACTTCACAATTTATCTCCTGTGTCAGAAACTCCCATGACCTGAATGATGAAATTGAATACTCTAACGAAAAAAAAATGAATCGAATGATTGTTCTAAGTTGACAGCCAGCAACATGAACCATTGTTGGCCTTCATTTGATCAACACTCTCCTCCCTCTGCCCCTAACAACTGCAGAGTACCTACAAAAACTAGGTTTTCATTGTTATGCGATGAAAATACAGAGGATGACAAGCCCTTCTCAGATACGAGTATAAATCAACATCCAACACGTACTCGAAAGCAGTAAAATCAACCGGGAGAGAAAAATCGATGCAAAATTACAGCTGAATCTCGATGGAAAATCCACCAGTCAACTGCATGCGCAATCTTCACCAAGAAAATAAGAATAACAAGAGCTATCCTCATCTCTCTGTCAACCTCTCTACAACAAATCTCCATAGCGTTGAAATGAAAATTCAGAAAAATCACTGTCCACGTCTGGGCCTCCCAATTGTGTGTAAAGTTGAACAAAAAATGTCTCAAGCCCCATTTGTGCACGTGTGTATTTTACAATGGATGAATTAAAACGATCATGGCAAATAGAGCTGTTTCCCACCAATGCCGATGGACACTGCCTCCTTCATGCGGTAGCTCAACTGCAAACGAAACAATCAGCATCAAAATGAAATTCCCAGTCTTCAAAGACTACAATCAAAACAGAGCAGAGCAAGCAAAACGCATACGCTAAGTCTATTAACAAGGATCGACAACGGAGTCATGCAAAACCTCACAAATAATTACATTGACGACAAACATTTTGGTCATGCTGCTGGAGACCTCATATCACATATCATATCAACGTGACGGGCCAAAAGATTCTCATCTTCCGTGAAACAATCGTGGTGTTAGGAAAACAGCAGTCGTCCCTCATCAGAATTATCAAATAATAACCTTCCCCTACTGCTCCATCGTAAAAACGATCACTACAGTGCCTTTGTCGTCACATAAAGGAAAAATCAGACTGGAGTCACATAATCTTGACAAGCTACCGTTACCGAGCTAAATAGTCGACTTTCTTACCTAAGACGCTGGACCTAACACCCTGGGCAACGTAGACAAGATCAATGAATACTGGGAACGATCCCCACGAGACAGAAACTTTGCTACCTCTTAAAAGAGCCATAAGAAAAAAATATCAAAATAAACATATCAATGCTCGAAGCCTAAATGATAAATTGGATGATGTCAAAGTAATGTTGGTCTCTGAAGAAATTGACATTTTATGTATTTCAGAAACATGGTTTGACTCAACCCAAAGTTCATTTTTTAATATTCCTGATTACGTGTTATACCGCTATGATGGCGTTAAAAATAGCAGAGGTAGTGGATTTTGTATTTTCGTGAAAAAAATATACTCAACATCTTTACTGCTAGTAAATAAAATTTGCGAAAGCATAGAAATGATCTGCCCAGAAGCACAAATAAATAAACGTAAATCCACCATTGTCGGCAGCCTTTACAGGCACCCATCAGCCCCCTACGTCCATCACTAGAATTTTTTGAGAAAACTCTTAAAGAAGTTTTAGCAACAAACAAGGCTTTCTTTGCTTTCGGTTATTTTAACGTTGACTTGAATAAAAACAATCAGCTGAGTAAACTCCTGTACAAATTAAACCTATACCAAATGGTCAGAGAACCAACTCGTATTACTAGATGTAAGGACGTCGGTCCGACTTTCTTCCTGTAAAATTCTACTTCGGAGTCACTACCTTGGATCGAGCGCCTAGCGTTATGCCGCATATGCTTGCCGCCCCGCACTACAAGTGACTATCGAAATAGGTAATCGTGAAGTGTACTGCTGCGATTTATCTGGGTTTTGAAAATCTTCGTGAAATAGCGTATTATGAAATAGTGTATTGTGTTGCTGTTTATATTCTTGTTGCGTTATTTATCTTTTCCGTTAGTCGTGCTTGATTTCTTTCAAGAGAGGTTTCTGTTTATCTGTCCAACAGGCCAGATCGTTGCGACTGCGCCTAAACCCATATTGCAATTCAGAACCGTTCTAGTGAAGCTTTTGTACTGGCCCGACTTTCGATGTCTTGTTGCTATTAACTGGTATTCTAAAACCGCTCATTTGTATGCTTTAACGCAGTCCTCCCCCGTGTCTTACTTCAACGTTTTTTCTTTGTTGTTGTTACTTAAATTTAAACTTCGTGTCCGAATAAACGTCATTCATACTGTAGAATAAACAGTAGGACATCAGCAGTTTTCTTCCACTTGCCATCTAACCTATGCCTATCCTGTGTGCCCTGACACTAGAGTCTCAACACCTCTCCTCGGTCTGGCAATCACACATAATCTCAAGGCGATCCTCAGAACAGCAATAATGTCCTCGGTTTCCGATCACCACTCTATAGAAAGTCACATCACGATCGCAAAGGAAAGAAGAAACTATAGTTAAATACTTGTCGCTTGAAAAGTCACTGCATATTTAGCCGAACTATTTCGTGAAAAACTACTGAATAGGGCCACCGAATTTCAGAACATGATGCAATCTGACGATGTTGACATACAAGTTTTAATCTTCAACGATAACTTTACAGCAGTTCTCAATGAATCCACACCTTACATCACCAAAAATCTAAGCCAAAACGCGTAGTTTGGGTTACTGACGAAATTAAAGAGCTGAGCGGAATAAAGAAAACTCACTTGCGAGAGTAAAAAAAACAATAGATCAAACAATACTTTGTACAAGAGATATAAGAATCATGAAAAGGTAATTCGAAAGAAAATCGCAGAAGCAAAACAAAATCACTTTCATCACGAACGATTATCGGTTAAAAATAACCCAAAACGAACATGGGAAATCATCAGTGAGGGAGCCCAATCTAAAAATTTAGACCGATTTTGAAAATCCCTTGGCAATAACCACAGATTTCAATATATTATTTTCAAAAGTAGGTGCTCAAGTCTTCAATGAAGTGTGTAAAACCAATCCAAATTAACCGGTAGTTAAAAATTCGTGTCCTACTGCACTTGCAGGGGCTGGCGTCTGGTGGAGACCACCAATGAGACCCATTCTCCAATGGTCGAGTTTATTGGGTTCCGGAGCTTGCTGGACTGGTGCTAGCGGTGGGAAGTACGCAGACAAAATGCGAGTCGAATCGATGCCGGGAATGTAAGAAAGAGAAGTGGTAGAGTTTGGCACAGAGTGTGACGAAGAAGAACAGAATTGAAAAGGAAATGGATAGTAGAAGATAAATGACACAACTCGTGTACATGACTAGGTTTGTTTGGTTGTTTTCATGTTAGGTGTTTATATGTATTATGAAGAAAAAAACTATCGAGGCTTTGTTACGTGTTATGGGGTTGTACCGTATCTGGATGGTTTGTTCTCTTTGGAGTTACCGACAGTGAAACGACGCCGGTATGTGTCTGTTATATTGGATGTTAGATGGTTAAATTCTTCCGATTCAAATAAATTTTCAAGTAAAGGGCCGGAAATCTTGGGGTCTCAGCTGCCAGCCCTTCCTAATAATTGGAGACCAGGCGGCATACCCGCGCTGGTTCCCCAAGAATAAATAAGTAGGAAAAAAGTGCTATCCAATTATGTAAAAAATATTAGGCCTGATCTCAAGTAAATATGGGGGATGCAGGAGGCCCCAAAGCTAGGAGCCTTGAGATCCTGAACCACGCATGTTGTCTGCCGAGATAGCCTTATACTATGTTCTCGAACACCTCTGGTAAATTGTCTTGAATACATTTCCAGGATTTGTTTGCTTGTGTGTGCAATACTATTGTACACACAATGCAATTTTAAAACGTAATTGAAGAAAATGAAAATTCCATCGCTGTTTGCATAAATTGCACGTTTTAATTAAGGTTTCAATAGCTAAGAATGAACTATTTTTCTTCCATCAATCTTGGTTTTCTTGGATTGTTAAAAAGTTCCCGTTTTTGTGTCACCCGTTACATACCGGGCAAAATAATCAAACGGTTTTCTTCAATATTTTTTAAAATGTAGCTAGTCAAATCCTAGTTTTATGATACATAAGACATGTATTCTACATATTACGATAAAATTTATTCTTTCAAAATTTGCTTTGGAACACTAAAACAGAGACTGCATATAATAAACAAATATATTTTCCCTGAAATATTTTTGAATCCATGCATGTGACATCATTTTGCCTTGCAGTTAGCTGGAAAAAATCGCAATGGTCGCACATTTCGACTTCGCACACAAAGCACCTCATGTTAAAGAGACTTCTGAGCTTTGAATGAAAGTTCTCAAGTAGAAAACTTCAGGAAAACTGTCCGTTATAGCAAGAGAAGGGGGAAGAACACAATGTCATGTTGCTCATTTTATAACAAGATAACTTATGCATCTGCAGCAGAACTTAGAATGCAAGAAAATAACATCGTCCAAGAAATAAAATCATGAGATTTTTCGTCAACAACAGTTCATTCCAGAGAATTTTCTATATTTTGAAAAATGCGTAAAAAATTAAAAAAATTCTTTCTTTCCTCGTTACTGTAGTGTGTCCCATTCAGGGTTGCGGAGTCGGAGGAATAAATTTGCGACTCCGACTCCGACTCCGCCTTTTCAAAATTTTGCGACTCCGACTCCGACTCCACCTTTCCAGAATTTTGCGACTCCGACTCCGACTCCACCTTTCCAGAATTTTGCGACTCCGACTCCGACTCCGACTCCATCTTTCTAAAATTTTGCGACTCCAACACCGACTCCACCTAATCACAATTTTGTGATTCCAACTCCACCTATTCACAATTTATAAGATAAATATTACTGCTTGCAGGTATTGCAACCTGCACATATGGTTATTATGGTCTTTATTTACGAACGATTTTTAAATTGGCAACAGAATGTTAAAAACCAAGTTGTACTAATATTTATCACGGTAGAGGAAACAAGGTAGGGTCATTTCTATGGGGGAAAATACACCTCCTCTTGTTCGGCCAGCCAATCGAACGGCTTTATTTCAAACAAACTTAATGACATCACCAAAACGCAGTGTCGTTAGGCCAATAGCAGAGCTAGATTTGGGGGTAGCAGTCACGGTAAAGGAAACAAGGTAGGTTCAAACCAGTCTTTTTTTCGTCGACTGTGTGGGTGTGCTGACGTCACGGCAACGAACCAATAGCAGCGCTCATATTGCTTCTGGTAGCAATGCTACTCTCAAATCCGTCTCCACTATTGGCCTAACGACACTGCGGTTTGGTGACGTCATAAAGTTAATTTGAAATAAAGCCTTTCTATTGGCTACCCGAACAAGAAGAAGTGTAATTTCCCCATAGAAATGACCCTACCTGGTTTCCTCTACCGTGGTAGCAGTGCTACCAGATGCAACATGAGCGCTGCTATTGGTTCGTTGCCGTGACGTCAGCAAACCACACCGTCAACGAAAGAAAGACTGGTTTGAACCTACCTTGTTTCCTCTACCATGATATATATCTACTAGTGTACATGATTCTTCAAAAATGACATGATTCGATAGTTTTCTTTAAAAAAGTCCCAAGATGTAGATGACAAACAAAACATCCACCCTAATAGTACCCGCGATTAAAATATTTTGTACTTGTGCACTGGTGAAACTCTTATCACTGATATGGTCAATTGATATGGTCTTTATGAACGTCACAGACGTACACACTAACCAAGCAAGAAACAACCGTGTATTATATTTCAAATTATTATTAGCAAAGAAGTTTTCGACAAATTTGCAATACCTTTTTTCCATGATAAGCTGCATTTTCTCCACAATAGATTAAATTTTCAAGCAAAAATTTTTTACTTCTAAAAAAAAGTGAGCAGATGTGAGATTTTTCACATAATTTGAATGGTGTTTATGATACCATCCAATCAAGCTAAATCTCATTGTATTAACATAGGGGAAATTAAATACGAAGACACACATTTTTAATTATAAATTGATGCAGACACCTAGCGTTTCAATATATGTATAGTGTTGTTTGTGCGGACAACTTTCCCCCGTAGGTTGAAACAAAATAAATCGATTTTCACGATTGATTAAATGCCCAAAACTCCTTAGTTTTAGAGTTGTGAGGACTTAAAAGAAACTTTGAAACCTAAAGTATGATAACACGTGCGCGCCAATGTTAGCACTACCTTTTACACTTCAAATTAATTCAAGTCAAGTTCGAATGAATCCAAGTCAAGTTCGAATTAATCCAAGTCAAGTTCGAATTAATCCAAGTCAAGTTCAAATTATTCTCATTCAAGTTCAATTCAATCCAAGTCAAATTCAAATTATTCCAACTTTACGTTGAGTTAAGAATTGACACAATCACTCGTCAATTAGAGCGTTTTTTGCATTAAATATGTTTCTATTGGATGTGATGAGAAAGACAATCGTTTTTCCTTTTAGCAAGGAATACATAAAACTTTCGCCGGTGTTACAATTTAAAGACAAGCTGTCATAAAATTTGCTAAGCATCCAGCATCAGGAGGCAGAGTGGGATTCAGATCTTTGAGCGGCGTGAAAGATACCAGTCAATTATAAAAACTTCTTATTACACTATTCACTGAAGTTTTTTTATAATTCTACATTTATGGCAGTTTGCATCCATTCAAATATTTATGTTCAAAAGGTAATTTTATGTTACACATATACATAGTAGCATCGAGGAATTATTTACACTCGAATAGAGATTTATTTGCGTCTTGTCTTGCTCATTACATAAAATAAAGTCATATTTAACACAAAAAAAGCTCAAATTAACGAGTGATTACGTCAGTTCTTAACTCAACTTAGGATTGCTTTAATTTGAAATTGATTTGGATTAAATTGACCTTGACTTGGATTAAATTGACCTTGACTTAGATTAATATAAAGTGAAAAAGGTGAAGTCTTGATGGGTGAAAAGGTGAAAATGGTGAAGGTGAAGTCTTGAAGTTCATACCCCACTAAAACAGGTTGTTGATTTTTTACAATGAGAACTGCAAGCATTTTACGGTTAGGAAAAGTATCTGCAGTTTCAAGCTATTAAGCATTGAATAATGTTTGCTCGTTTTATTAATTTAATGAAATAGCTACTAACGTTTATCATTGATGACTCAGTGTTAATTTCCTAAAGAACGTTTAAATTGCAAATTTTTCGAAATTGTAAAATGCTTGCAGGTTTTATCGTAAAAATAACAAAAAACTGCTTAAGTCCGGTCGGAATTATCAAGACTAGCGTAAACATTGGCGCGCACGAGATCTCCTACTTTGAGTTTTAAAGTTTCTTCAAGTCCTTATAACTCGAAAACTAAGGCGTTTCGGCATTTTATCATTCGTGAAAATCTATTTATTTCGAATTTTTGTACATATGATCGAAATTTGTCCGCACAAAAAAAAACCCTCTGTAGTGTTGATTATTCTTATCAAATAAAATGCTTAGTGTCTCCTTAAACGAATAAATGAATAAATAGATTTGGGTATTTCCTGTGCATAACTTCTATGTTATTACAATGTTCAATTCAGTACTGAAAAAATAAAATTGGTTGGTCCGTCTCGGTTGGTTGGTCTGTCCCTTTCACGCTCCGAAAGGATGCTTAATGATCGTATTTGTGATACGAGTTTCATTAGTGCACAAGCACAAGAATATTTTTATCGTGGCAACTATTAGGATGGACTTATTTATTTGTCATCCCCGTTTAGAATGTAGTAGTAGTAACATAGGTTTACTAGCGCTTTAGTAGCTCCGACTATTTCGCGCCGAAGGTCCCCGTTTGGAAGATTTGTTTAACGACAATATCGAATCACGTCATTTATGACAAGTCGTGTACACTATTATATACATATATACATATAAATTACTGACAGGTGTTTTCTGAGCAGGCAAAGTAGGCAGTGCACCCCCTGAAAAGCATAGATAAGTATCAACAGTTTTTTTCTATTCCTAAGTATGCTCCGATTCAATGAAGTTACAATAGTTAATTCAATTACTATGCTCACAATCCCCAAAATTATGCTGTATCATACATATATGTAGATAAGGTGGGCAAGATTTGCACACCGCCTTTTCTTCTCTGTATCTACACTGTGCAGGGTAACAATGCAAAAAAGGTGACATATTGTAGCTCAAACAATTTTATATCTCGTCTATAATAAGCCAAAGTTGTTCTGCTTTCTTCGCAGGGGCCTGAAATTTTCGGAACGTTTTGTTTACGAATAAAAGCCACTTTTAGCTTCTCTGCGTGTAATATATATATATATATATACATGACACTGTCTTTTATTTTCGTGTGACTTTTTACTATGTATTTGACACTTTCTTATTTTAATAAACTCCCACGTTCTTTTCATTTTGTATTTTTTGATGCTTTTTGGAACGTTTTCAGCAAGAAAATTTGTACGATCGTATAAATGCAACAATCATTGCAGCAGATATAGTGCATTGCTTTCAGTTACAATATGCGTGTAACTAAGTGAAATATTTGCTAGTGTTGTGATATTATTTTCATTGCAGCTCTTTCACATTGTATTTTATTTTTGTAAGTGTCGCAATACCGATTTTGATTACCTTACAACACTTCCGAAACTTTCATAAGAAAAAGTCACCAATTATATTTGCTGAGAAACAGACACTATTTCAGTTTTTAAAAAATGGGAAAAAATAATTATGAAAATCTCCATTTCAGCGTGTGCTTACTTAGAAACTTGAGAATGATCAGAAAATAAAAATTAAACATGAAAATAAAATGATAAAATACGTTAAAACTCTCGAAGAACCAAACAAATTTCAAGGAACAACTTTTGAAATGAGCAGAAATTTTCATCATTAATGCATGTTAACTTGACCTAAAGACAAGGAAGTAGACAAAACAAAGAAATAAATTTGAAGTACACAGGTACTTTATATAGCTGAAAAAATCAACTAATATTACAGTTATTAACATGAAAATAAAATAATTGAATTTCCATTTTCAATAGCCATTACGTAACCTGAAAACTAGAACTCTTTATGTATCAGACCATAGCTTCAGCTTTTTGGCAAACACTAGTCATTATCAATATATCATAACCTAAAGACTAGAAATATTTATGATCACAACAAAACTTTTGGTTACTGCAAAGACTAGTCATTATCACTCAATACACCAAAGCAACAGCAAAAGAAAGACTTGCAAAAATCGTTTTAAGGAGCCACTGGTATAGAATATAGACATAGTAAGAGCGTACAGAGTTACCACTCTTTATGTGAGTACAATGTATTACTTCAGCTGAGCTGTTTTGCAAGGAATTTGCAACACATTAACTACTAGTATCTAGATCCTATGTATTAATTGAAGGGGGAATGAGAGAAACAGAAACAAACAGAATGAATTTGCGTTGCTTTCAATTACTAATTCCGGCTTTTTCACTGTAATATTTGCATTATTGCTCCAGTACTAAAATTATACCTCGCACTCGTGGGTATCACATATATATGTGTGCGAACCCACAGTGACCATTGATCGTATTAAGTGATAGGTATAAATACGCTGTTTCGAACCTCGAACATAATAATCAATAAAAACATTGCGTATTTTTGTAGCTTTTCAGTAAAGTGATTTAACTCTGTTTGGTTTACTTTCGGTTTTAAACTATTATGAATAATTTTTGCAAAAATTAGAATCGAAGACACCAAAAAATAGCGACTCCAACCTCGACTCCACCACATCCGAATGAACGAATGAACTCCGACTCCGACTCCACCACATTCGGAAATGCGACTCCGATTCCGACTCCGACTCCACACACATTCAGAAAAGCGACTCCGACTCCGACTCCGACTCCACCCTAAAACATGCGACTCCGGCGACTCCGACTCCCGACTCCGACTCCGACTCCGCAACCCTGGTTCCATCAGGCACGGATATTCAATCTCTCATTTCACTAAACTACGATTTTTTTGTCTAGAGCTTTCTTCAAGTTAAGAATTTGTTCGTTCAGATTTTTTCATTTTATTCGGTTAGGATTCCGTTGTGCCTGTCAGTGGAATGTTATATGCAGTTTCCAAAGAAATTTAATTAAAATTGAATGAATTGAAGTCAATCAGTATTATATACTGTTTTTCACTTCGACTCAATCGTAGCGGAAAATGTTCTAATATGTCTCTACTCCTTATGTTTTCAAGTTTTTTATTTCCCTTTTCGCACGGCAGAGAAAGAGGCTCGTGTGTGTTCGTTGGGCGGAATAAGCGAGGACATAAAAGTCGACATCCTCGCCTGCGGCGGAGAAAGCTGGCAAAAGTATGTACATGTGACATCACTTGTCGGACAATATACTCTCTTAAAGGTAACGCCCAGTGAAGACAGTTTCAATTGTTTCTGCGACAACAGCCAAGTTCCCTTCCTCTCTTAATTAAATTAATAACATTTAAACCTAAAAAGCTTACAACAGCGCACAGCACTAACAATCTAATTTGAAATACATGTATTCCTTCTTTTTTCGCTTTCTAAAATCCTTAGTTTGAGACCCTTAACAGCGAATTAGCATGACAAAATGTGGCAGATCCATAAGCAGTGTAGACTTTAAAAAGTGCGCAAATCAATGTGCGCTTCACATATCAATGTGCGCTTTACACTACTTATCATATTCTGATACTCATGTGGAATCAGAATGCAAATTGCGCAACTCACACAAATGCCATGATGAAAAGAATATAATACTTCTAATGAACATATTGACTGCGATCGCAAACTGACATTTTACAAGCAGTTTTTAGCAAGAACGTGTATCTCACGAACTTCTAAACTTAAAGCTGATTTTAGTTTGTAAGCACAACGTACCGTTGGAAGGTATCACTCAACAGCCCCTGGCGTTACTTTCTGTGGAGTCATGCCGCTTCTGATTGAATTTGCATTTCTTTTTTGCTGTCGAGAGTCTCAAATTGAATCATTCAACATAATTTTTCGAATTTTGTATTGAAATTTGCGCTATTCTCAAATTTATTGTGGTAAATATGTATCTGCACTGAGAGAAATTTTGACAAATCTGTGGGTCAAACGGCTATTCAGAAAAATCCTGATACATAAATCATCACATATTTACGTTTCAAACGACAAAAATTTGCATTGTAAAAAGAACTGTGATTGGATTCTGAGAATGGAGTATAATTCTGCCTATAGAAACCTTAAGATCTTCGCTACTTTTCTTCAAATTCTTATATAGTGCCTGTACATTACGATAATCAATGGCTTCTCAGAAAGTAAAATATTTATGTACAATAATGTTAAGTTGCGCTAAGCATGTCACGGTTGTCCCAGTCAGAAATGCTAGTGCGGATCGGCATCGATTATCTGGGGACAGTGCATCTTATTTAGGATCAGTGCGGGGCCCAGTTCGGGAAGAACTTTTTCTTCACCGCTCACTGCAGATCAATGCAGAAAATTCTGGAGAGAAATATCTGCAGCGATCTTAACAGAAAAATTGGCACTACACATCAATAATTCCAATGCGAGGTATTTGTTTTTAAACAAGTGTTCATTATGAAACTGAAATTTGATTTCAAATCGAACTTGTAACTTTCAAGTTAATTAAGGGGATCTCTAGCCCTAAATTTGTCAAATTTTTCAAATTTCCCTTTTTTGCATTTCTTAAAATGCTAAAATCGTTTGCTAAAAATGCTAAAATCGTTTGTCATATGGTACTACAGCAATAAATGTCTATATATTGAACAATTACGCATACTTGACGGGATCAAATTGCATGTACAGGTTGCCCGTTCACCTTGTATTTTTCTTAGGAACACCTTGTAGCGACATACCTTAGTTACCCCTCAAACCTCAATTTTAGTCTATTTATGTTCAGTAATTATGATATATCCCTATGTAAATTTTATCAAGCATAATATCCATCTTTCCCTCTGCGTGTCACCAATACTTAGTGGGGTGGGAAGTATAAGTAAGGCCGTCGCAAAACGAAATCTAAAGGCTGAAGCAGCATCACCTGGTCTTATAACTTCGATATCAAGTCTATAGTGACTGAATAATTAGCTCAGCTGATGTTGGGTTATTGAAAATATCATCATTATCGGGACAATTTTGTTTTACCAAAATCAACCTTATAACAAGAATTGAGTACTAAGCCAATGTTATGGTAGGGTGAAGATTAGTGCAGTTTATTGCAGATTAATGAAATTTTTTCGCTCTTGGTCAGTGAAGATCTTTGCAGAAATTCGATGCCGATCTACACTTCAAAAGCGGACATAGACTGCACTAATTCTGCACTGAATCCACACTGAATGCAGATACTCCTGCGAAGATCTTCCATGATCTGCAATGAATGTCTGCAATAAACTGCAATAATCTTCACCGAACGGTGAAGACATTTCTGATTGGGGGGGCGCAAATGTGTGTTGTATTTGCCCATGACACACAAAAGTGGGTCACAATACATAAACTGATGATATATATTGAGGACACACTTTTCTATGACGATTTTGTGACAACTGAGACACCAAAGCGTTTCGGTTTGGTGACCAAAAATTGTTCACAGGAAATTTCGTATGCTGGTGTTAATTTTCCACAAGTACAAACTCTCACCGGCGATAGGAATACTCAAAATAAACTCTTTTTCATGAATACCAACAATTGCAAAACTCTTTAGTTTTCGAGATATTGAGCTTTAAAGTTTAGAATGTCACTTAAGTATTTAACATGTAATTTACGTTTCTAACAAATGAGAATGGAAAATGAAACAAATATTGAGTAAACATGTATGCTTTCAATCAATATCTTCAATAATTGTTGAAAGTGTCTGCCTCCTGCTTCAATGCAGACCTGACACCTCCTCTGAAAAGACTCCTGCACAATAGACAACTTACATTGATCTTGAGCAAAATCGCCTGCTGCAGTCACTACTTTTGCAATAAGACCCATTTCAGACTCAACTGGTGTTTCGTTGATCAGTGTCTTCATGTGGCCCCAAAGAAAAAGTCTAAAGGGGTTAAAGTCTGGAGATCTTGCAGGCCATGCCACAGGCCCATTGCGTCTTATGCACCTGTTCCCAAACGCTTCGTTGAGGTATTGACGAGCATTTCCATCATTATGAGCAGGAGCTCCGTCGAGCTGGAACCACATGTAGACCTAGAGGCCCATCTTCTAGCAGTCCTGGCAATGTATTCCTAAGAAAAGTGAGATACATTTGTCCATTTAGATGGGATAACATCAGATATGGGCCAATGAGGTATTCACTTACAATACCGCCCATACATTCACACTATGTAAACCTATGTTGGTCGCGAAAGCGATGCACTTCATGAGGGTTCTCTTCCTGCCAGCTGTGCAAATTGTGCGTGTTAAACAGTCCAGATCGTCTAAAAGTTGCTTCGTCTGTGAACAGAACACGCTTGAAAAACTGTTCATCATTCTCTACCTGCGTCATACATCAACGTGTAAAGTTAACCCTTGGGATGTGGTCATTTGGATGCAGATCTTGCACTCGCTGGAAATGGTAGGGATGTAAATTGTTGTCGCGCAGAGCATTCCTCACATGCACATAGTTGGGGATTGCTAAGTCACGTGCTGCAGCTCTAGTACTTGCACGAGGCTTGTTACGGAAGTAGTGCAACACATCCTCTTCAACAACCTCACGCACTGGCCGGGGCGGTCATAGGCTCTAATGTTCACATTGAAAGTACCATGTTAACGTAGGCGACGATGTATGGCCGTAAGCATTCGAAATCCAGCCAGAACTCTGTTTGGGAAGCGCTCTTGTATAATCCAGCAGCCTAAGTAGCATTCCCATTCGCTGCACCATAGGTCAAACATATGTCGACTAGCTCTTCGTTTGACAAATGTGCCGCTACGTTACCAGAGCGACGTGCAGTAGTGAACTGGTTCGTAAATACAGAGTGTTACCAAATTGTAGCTCAATATTACAGTAATTAGAATTTACGCATACCAAACTTGAAACTTTAAAGCTCAATATTTCGAAAACTAAAGAGTTTTGCGATTTTTGGTATTCCTGAAAGAGGGTTTTTTTTAGTATTCCTTTCATCTTTAGTATTCAAAGTTTGAACTTGTTGAAAATTAACAGCCTGTACAGAGTAATTTTCTTTATCAACTATATATGAGTTTGATTTTTCGCATGCATTTGGTTAAACTTGTATATTTTATTCAAGACGGAAATTTTAATTCAAATCACTACTCTTAATCTTTTAGAATTGTTCACAACCGAACAGTATTGAGGCATTTTTTTGTACGAAACAAGCTGTCACTTTGCCTCAAAAGTGTCACGAAACATCAAGCGAAGTGTTGGTAACGATGTGTTGATACCAGAACTCTTCAGAGATGATTTCAAAAATTTCCTGAGATCCCCACACCTCTGGAGTTATTTAAGGTCGACAAGCTGCATGGACTGAATTATAAAATTTGTCCAATTTACCCCACGGAATAATTATCACTTGTTCAAGCATTTTAAAATTTTTCTTCGCAATAGTATATTTTCAAAAGAAGAAAATATGATTGAAGCATTTGAACAGTTTATCCGTGATGAAGATAAAAAGTTCTTTGGAGATCGAATATATGCTTTACTAAACATAGAGTTCGAAAAATAAGTTCACCATGATGTTATACTATTTATACCATGATGTTAAAAAGGTTTGCAAACCATTGATAGAACCTTTATTTAAAATTTTTACCGAAACAAAACCAACTAGGTTGGCAATAAAAGATATACCTCATGAAAAACTTGAATCTATCAAAGGAAAACCTGTTGAGAAACTAGCTTTACCTTGTAGTTGGACCTATAGCATTGAATTTCTTGGGTTTTGCATGGTAGAAATTCTGGGTAATGATTTTAAAATTGGAGAAAAAGTATACGGAGGCCCAACTGGATTATGAGAACTATTAATAAAGCGAAATCCTACTAATTTGATAAACGAAAACAAAAGCAATTCTTATGAGATGTCGTATTTAACTGATGCCTATTTGAGGGTAGATGGTTGCATAAAAGCAAATAGGGGAGAGAAATATTCTACAATTATCAAACTATTCTATCGACTGGCACAAAAAGAAAAAGCTCACTCTGCAGTTGAAGAATTAGATCAGTAACTCCATCAACTCGTGAACCAAATCCTGAATTAAGGAATAGACCCAGTGTTAGACCGCATCATATATCAAGTTCTATCCTAAACCGTAGAATAATAGAAAATTTTGAACCATTAAGTTCGAGTCGAGACCAAAGTCCTAGACCTGGTTTGTATTTCTCTCCTATACCTTCTCCTCCTCCTAACAAAAAGGATTCAAACGATTTTAGATCAGGTATCATTGTATTACCTTCTAACATCTATGATCTTGTGAAAAGACACCAGTCATTGTTCGGTTCGTTTAACGTTGGAAATTAAGAATTTTTTTAAGAGCTGCAAATACTTACACATGAACTTTTAAAGCGAGGTCTATTAAATGTTGCTGACGTTAAGATGTTTAATTATTTGCTTTTTAAGAAATGGAATCACAAAGCATGTTAATTAGAGATAGAAAAAGTGTTATTAATATATATTTTAGTCCGGCAATTGAATTTAAGAGAAATTAATTTCACGAAATGACACTGGTTTCGTTAGACATGTATAATTCTATGGCTAATATTGATGAAGATAACAACAAATTTCATTCTGAATTACATGGTGTTGAAAATGCAATTACAATTCCAACAGGTTGTTAAGAAAAAGAAAGTATAAACGAATTCATTCAAAAAACATTAACAGGTTTCGTTGAAATTTAGGCAAATACTAATACTTTGAAATGTCATATAGTTCTTCATTCACCTGTGTTAAAAGTATTTTTCACAAAAAAAAAATTTTAAATACAGTGTTAGAATTTTGAGAAATTATCTTAGAGTGAGTTGGGAACATGAAAGTATAAATTTAGAGAACACAATGTCTGTTATCGCCATACTCGTTTATTGCAGCGCAATTAACGGCTCATACCACAATGATTCTTTGCATAATATTTTGTATTCATTTTTCCCCAGCGTTCCACCAGGGCATAAATATTTAAATCTTATCTATGTGTTTGGTATCAGCAAACGAAATGAACGTGTCAAAGAAACTGCAATTGATATTCAAATTAAAGCAGAATTTAAAACTAATATTCCTGATAATACACATGCACATGCATTGATTCGATCTGATAGAGTAAATCGATTGTTATCTGACGGTGATAAAATGAACTTAGACTTCTAAAAATAATACATATTCATTTAAAAATTCTTAAAAAACGATGTACTGAGTAAAGTGTAAAAATAAAACTGATAAATTGCAAAGAACAATAAGATCCTGGTTAAAGGTAAGTGTTAGATTTGACTTCTTTTGTTTCTAAAGATACTGCGAAAAAGTGGGTTTATATTTACAATTCCTGCTTTATCAGCAGGTCTTAGGGCTGCTGGTTCTTTGGCTGGAGGTGCTTCTGCAATAGCGTTCTCGGTTAATAAGAAAAAAGCTGATGATGAACTATTATCAGAAGCTAAATGGCATAAAGAAGCTATGAAAAGTAAAAAAAGTTCAGGTATAAGATTAACTCAAGGAAAAAACTTGTGGTAAAGGTCTCTACTTGAAACCACAAAAAAAGGAATACCTATCAAACCATTCCCTCAAAACGATTTGGAACACTGCATTAATATATTGAAAATTCTGAATGTTCGAGGTATTTACATGAGAAATACATTACCTGAATACCCTCTAGAAACTGAATGCGGAATCCTAAATTTATACACTGAAAAAGGATTAGGAACGCATTGAACTTGTTGGTATAAGAAAGAAAGTATATACTATTACTTTGAAAGTTTTGGTTTAATTTATACCACTGAATTTAAAGACAATTTAACATATTGTTTTGATAATGGTTTCTCTACTTACAAAATACATGAAATGGGTGATGCAATTTCTGGACATTCGAAAAATATTATAGCGTATAGAAAACGAAAGCTTTCACGCAATTCTTTTAAATCTTTATAAAACTTCAAATAATTTTCAAAAAATATGCCATAACTATCATTTTTCTTTGGAATAATGTCTTGTAGAAATATTCATGCAGCAAGTTGGTCATTTTACTTTTTATCTTCCGTAAAGAAAATCATGAACATGAAAATCATAAAAAAAATTCTGAAGGACTTTCACGATATGTAAAGGAAATTAAATGCTTACTTGAAGACTGGAATCTACAGTCATTAAAAGATACAATTGAAGCTCACAAAAATGAAACAACTGAATTGGAATCAACTATAAACGTGTATGATGAGAAGTATGTGACTATGAAAATAGATTTACAATCTAAATTTTCTGATGTAGATTCAATCGCAATATTCTTAGAGTTTTTATTTATGAATTGTGTGAAAAATTCAGTGCTCTAGAAACAAAAATCGTTTCAACTGATGAACGACAATTATGTATAGACTCAACATTGATAAAGAAAATCGATGGAATTGATGCTAAATTCGAAACGTTGATTCACACATACCCAACACAGCAGATGTGAAGATTGCTGAGATTGATGACGATTTAAAGAGTCTAGAATCAGCTATTGAAAATAGAATTGATGAAAAGCTGTCAATTAAAGAATCAGCAGTTAACTGATCAGATTAAAGGAGTTGACGCTATATTTAAAGTTGTGGACTCACACATAATCAATTTGATTGATGTTAAAATTCATAAGATTCAAGATAATTTCAAGAACCGAGAATCAGTTATAGAGAACCAAATGGATGAAAAGCTAACGACTTTAGAAGCAAAAATTCTTGATCAAATTGATTAAAAGAATAAATTCATGAGTTATCAAATTAGAGAAAAATAAACATAATTAATGTTTTGAACGGAAAAGAAATTAGCTTGCAGATATCACTTAATGATCTAATTGAAGAAAAGCTAAAGAATTTAGAATCAACACTGAACAGTACTGTTCAAAAAAAAAGTAAAAGCTCAAAGGCAGGACTAACTGAATTAAGTGACATTAACCTCTTGTAGAAACAACAATAGCCTTCGCACTCTTGTTTGTTAATAACGTAATATTAAACCAGGAAGTGGAGATTTTGAGTGAACATGGCAGTAATTTGATATCAACGAGAGATCGAGGAAATTTAGAGAATTGAAATTACTGTGTGTAAAAAAGCGATAGTCGTTAATAATTTGGACGAAAAGGAAAAAATCATTATCTTCACAACCATTACCTCCTGAAATGATTTTTTTTAAATATCTTGATGATGTTCAAAGTTTTGATTCAAGTAATAAAGGACATGCAAAATTTTTTCCAATACAAGAATTTAACACTGCCAGTAAAAAAAACGTTGATAGAGTTTTAGAAAATTTGAGGCTTCATCTCGGATTTTATACAGAGGTAAGAGAAAATCTTATCAATGAAAATTTTCAGTTCAGGAGTCATGCTATCCAAGCCTCACTTGATGAGAACACCACAGGTCTTCAAGAAAAACGCAACAAAATTAAACAAAATCTAGATGAACACAGTAAAATATCTGATGAAAAAAAGGGTTATTCGGAAGAACACCTTAAAACGCAAAGAGTTATTGAAAAATTAAATTAAGCATTTGGAAGAACAGATAATGAAAAGTATGAAGTTAAATTATGCTTGTTGCTTGTGTAGAGAGAGTTGGCAATACTTTTCAGTGCTCTGTTTTCCGAAAGAAAATTTTTTCTGGGCTCGGGACTAGCTTTTTTAGCTTTTGTTCATACCATTTTAAGGTTTGCGGCATTCGTACTCTTGTCCATAGAGCGTTTAATGTGTGTTCTAACTTTCAGTACTCACACAAAAAGTTCGATTTTTTACGAAATTATTTGCCAAAAATGAATTTCCATCTTCTGTTGTTGACAGGCATATTAATAAATTTTTGTCAAAAAATTTATCATAACTCTCAATCTGTTCAATCTTGTGCACAACAAGCTTTCTTTGTGAAGTTGCCGTATTTTGGAGATCAGTCATTGAAACTAAGCGAGGATGTTAAATCCCTTAGTAACAAGTTTTTCCCGCAGCTCAAAGTTCAAATGATCCACGTGAATAATTTTACAATTGGTTCTCGATTTCATTCCATAGACAAAATGCCACCCTCACTGTGCTCGTCTCTGGTGTACCAATACAGTTGTTCACGTTTTGAATCGGTGAACGTTGGTTCTACCTGCCGTAATGACTAGAGTTTCTGAGCACGCTGGGCGTAGTTGCAGAACTGGTCTTCCTCTTGGGTCCCACCCACTGTCCTCTGTTAGGTCTCATGCAGAAGAGTGCAATGTTCCGGTCTCCCTAAATGATTTTAAAATCTTGGCCAGTACCTCTTACAGAACAGATCTGCGCCTTCTCGAATCTTTGCATATTGACAAAAATAAACCTATACTGAATGACACCCAAAGTGCTTTCCCGCTTCATATTGCCAACACCTAATTCAGTTACTCAGTTTTTCATCTTATATTATTTTACCGTTGTTCGTGTTTTTTCAAAGTTTAGATTTTTATAGATACTTCTTTAGTGTATTAATTCTCCCTCTTTTGGTTTCGTTTTATAGAGATTTTTTTGCTGAAGATGGACAGTTGGTCCGAAATATTCAGTTTCATTCGATCATTTTAATAAAAATGACTTTCCATGTCGCGACTTTCGCCTTGCATTTTATTCTCAAGCTTAGAAGCATCAATGCCGGAGTTATTTTAAAGTATGCTATTCTAGAGATATTATTTAACAACAAAAGTTCATATACTGAAGCGTTTAAAGATAATCTCCATATACAGGATACAGATACGATTATAAATGCAGAAGATTTAAGCAATTTTAAAAAGTTTAGAGAGAAATTGGTAGGTGATAATGCTGGTATTAAAAACAGATCAGTAACGATTTAGAATACTTTGAGACGAGAAACGGTTGAACCGTTAGGTTAAAAAAAAGAGTGTCAGAAGGAAAAAATATGGCTCTCTAAAATACCTGTTCGGGAGCATTTTAGAAAGTTTAGAAAGTATTTTTGCGCATGAACAGTGCATTTTAGAAAAATATGAAAATTTATTTTGCCCTGATCGGGAGCATTTTAGAAAGTCATTTTGCTCTGTTCAAGAGTAACAAAAGCGGAAAGTCGTAACAAATGTTCAAATTTCTCTCCAGAGACAACCAATAAAATTATAAAATACAATGAAGAATTAAGCCTAATAAAATGGAAGATATTATTACAGACATGTTAAGAGAAGTTATTTTGAATCCTGCAAATGTAAATAAATTGCAATTAAATATTAATCAAATTCAAACTGATGTCGAATTTAATACTGAAAATATAAATCAATTACAATCAGATATTATTCTTCTCGAAGTATTAATCAACAACGTTTCTTACGAAATAGGAGATTCAAAAACAGTGTTTACATTCGTTATAAACAGAAAAAATTTTTTTGGATAACTAGTTATCTTGTTTCAGTTAAATAAAATGGTGTATATGTGCAGAGACACTAAACAAATAATCAAAGGAATCATTTTATTTTCCCTTCTCCTAGTTTGAGAGGTCTCATCATTGCTGGTCTACCGCTGCATATTTTAAAGGGTAGACCAGCACTGAATGATATGTCTAGTTCTTTCCCACAGTGCATTTTCACCTAATTTTTAATAATCCGGTGAACCGTTGGTGTCTGCAACTAATCATCTTTTTCTATACAGTAAATCAATACATCAACCAGAATTTAAATTGTTGAAAAACAATTTTTTTAAATAATATAATCGATCTGAAATACTTAAATCCTTTGAAAAGGGTTGTTGTGATATCGACGATTTACTTGAAAATTTACCTATTAAACGAAACTCAAAATTTTCAATTGAAAACTTTCAAGAGGCAACTCCTATACCTGATCCAAGTGGCACACATCCAAAAAATGATTTTTTTTTATGAAGTAGCGACTGAAAGAGATCAAAGTCCAGCAGATAGCTTTTATAAAAGAAGAATACATAATAACTGTAGTTCAATTAACTCATCATAAAATAATTTTTTATTACCAAGACAAACAAAAAGGACTGCATCTTTTCAGCCATCTTTCGAACGCCCCCCGCTTTCTTCTCACAGCCGTTCCTACATTTCCGTTCCATCTTTCACTCCCCTTCCTAGTCCCCCTTTCAACCTTCCTTACCTCACACACTTTATCACTGCATCTTTGAAAAACATTCATCCCCTTTCCACTCCACCAACCTCTCTTACCTTTACCCTCTCATATTCTACTTTCATCTTCTGATACATTCACACTCAGATTCATGCCACTTGTTTACATTTAACACCTCCCTCCCAATCCTCCTTTTTGCACCTCCCCACACTCCACTCACTCTCAACTTTCCTTCTACCAAGTAATGATCCGATATCCCATTCATCTTACCACGGTATACATTCATGTCAAGCAAACGACCAATCACTCATCTGCTAATCAAAATATAATTCATCAACAACTCTCCACTATCACACCTCCATTCACCCTCACATTATGTGTACTTGTTTATGCTCCGTTTCTCAAACACACTATTCCCAATCACTAACTCACATTCTACACACAATTCCACCAAGCATTCGCGACTCGCATTCATCCCAGCTAATCCATACCTGCCAACGACACCATCCACCACCTCATCATCCACTGTCGCATTCAGATCCCCCATCACCACAACTCTACAACCATTCCCCAATCTTGCAACACACTCGGACAACTTCTCCCAAAACTCCTCTCTCTCCTCCCCACTCCTCTCCGATCTCGGTCCATGTGCGCTCACAAACACTCATGACTCTACACCCCATTTAGCTCGCACCCACACTATTCTTGCTCACACCTCACACCATTCAACTACTTTCTCTCGGATTCTTTCACTCAATAATACATCCACTCCCTCTCTTTCATGTCCCTCACGCACACCAGATATTCTTCCACATACATCCCCAACATCATCTCACCACTACCTTTCAGCTACGTCTCACTCAGAGCCAACACAGCCATCTTCCGACACATCATCATTCTTCCAATCTCTTCTTTCTTACTCTCAGTCGTTCTACTTCTACACCCTCTTTTATTCATATATTCTAGTATTAGGGTTTTAGGGGTCTTTCGACCCTCCTCATCCCCTCCATTGGCCATCTGTCTCTAGGGAAAATACTTTTACAGAGGAGGGGATCCCCAATACCCTCGCTCCGTCCACTTTTGTCGCCTCTTACGTCACGCAGCCGACCACGGTGGCAATATTCTAAAATGCCCCCTACCATAGGGTGGATTGTAGTAATTGGAAATAAACCGCTTTCCGTTCGTCACCGATGAAAGAGGGTTTTAACTTAACCTTAAAGTTTTGATAATTCGATATTTCGTTCTGTTTTATATGTCATAATTAATCATAAGTAAAATTCAGTTGCTGATAAAGTACTCGATCCGAATTAAATTATCCAATTTAATTTTGAAATAAGCTCCCAAGAGGAAAATTCATGTGGAACTAGTTTGCTCCTTCCGAGGAAGGAAATGCAAGTGAGTGGAAAAGAGAGCTTATTTTTGACTCTGTTTTCCTTGAAAAGGGAAAAAATCTTTACCACTTTTCCTAATTTAATAGACAATCCAGCCTTCGTAAGCCTGTAACTCTATGAACTATTGTAAATAGACTTCGCTTTTTCGATATTAGGCGATGCAAAATTCACTTCGAAGTTTAAAATATGAAAAGCTTTGAAATTAAATTGTTGTTCAAGGTTGTAAACCATAAAAACGTTCTTTCTTAAACTTTGAAGGCTGCGGCTGATGTTAAAGCCGTTATCAACAACTGTAAAAAGGGAATGAAGTTTCTAAATAAAATTTATATTTGAATAAGAAGATTCCAGAAGAAAGCATTTTGCATTTACCTGGTTTTTATTACACTTTTTTACTTTTACATGCTTTTTTAGTATTTTTTTCACTTGCATGTGTTTTTTTTGCCTGAAACGCTCTTATTCAAAAGCGAATTGTACTTTCGTGTTAAATGTATTATCCTTTCACAGCTGTTGAAAATGACATTAGCTTAGGAAAATGGTTCAAATTTAATTAACAATGTTTTGAAGACCGACCATCTTAACTATCATTTTCAGTTGAAAATTGTCTAGAAAATTTAAACACAACACAACTTGATCAAAAACTTGCGTTAAATCGTTATTGTTTTTTTCTTGATACAGTTACAATGTTATTCTTTCTGTAATTGCGTTTTGGTTGTAGGTCATCTCTCATCTAGCTAGGATGTTAAGTCGTAAGCACCAACTGCTGAAACGCAACTCTAAGTCCTTTACATCATCCAAATTATTTTACAACGATCAGTGAGCTTGGTCCGCTTCTTCTTAAACTTTGTGTTATTGTATCTGTAATTGTTACAACTAATTCAATTTTAATGAATTGTTAAAATTATACGAAAATACCTAATTTTTTAAGAACGTTTTTGCTGGGTGCAACGTTTTTAACAGAAGGAAATTCTTGATTGTTCTTCGAAACACATCTCATTTACGATTTAAAAATCTCGGTTTGACAGGAAAATTTGTCCGACATCTACTAGGTATTTTTAGGTTCATCTGGAATCTTTTTTCACAACTCTTTCAATTCAAATCAGGTGTGAACAATTTTTTACTTCGAAACAGTCTTGTACAGTTGGCATATTTGTAGCTTTTTTCATGTAGATTGCGTTCATCAAACATGCACCATAGGCATCCAAAATAGTATTAAGAGATTTCTGGATCGAGTGTCTGCTCTACGTAGGCTTTTCATTTCCATTGTTAGGGACCTTTGAAAGTCATTTTCGTATCTTAGAGATGATGAAACTTGAAGGATAGGTGGATGATTTCCCGTTGCATAGCCAGTAACAGCGGCCTGACTTCACACTCCCTTTAATTCGTGGGTGAATTTTCTTGTGCAAATTTGGAGCGTTGAATTTAGAAATTTTACAAAATTCTGTTGCACTGGTGCATATTTAATTTTTGTAACTCGCTCATTTTGCATTGTTTTCTAACTTCACAACTTCTTTCATATTTTGCAAGGAAATTTCACGAGTTTGCGAGATATTTTCACCTCAATTTTATAATCAGTCATAGTGAATGTGCAATTGTAAATTGAAAATCTGAATTCATTGATCTAATATAGTTTAATTCTGAATTTTCGTCTGCGCCTATAAATTGTTTCTATGCTGTCTAAACTCTGAGTTAACCGAGGGTGCCCTCCGGGATTTTCAACTTTTTTCGTCCGGTTCGCTTGAAAATTGGCCAGTTTATGTATTTTTTGATAGTGAACCTTTTTTACTCGAGTCATTTTATCGATTTAGGTCTTTTTTTTTATTAAAAATTTGTTTTTTGAGACATTTATATGTATATTTCAAGACGTATCAACTAATTGAATTTTGATGCAAGAACAAAACCAAAAACAGTTTTAGCATCCTTGAAGCATTTCTAACAAAAGTGTGCTTTAAAATTTTTTACTTTTTGAAAACTTTTTTTTGAGATATGCGAAACTTTATGATCACATCTCAAACCATTATTTTTGGGTTTGGAGCCATATAACTTTTTTGGTTTTCCCAAATTTGGATTAAACTTAGCATACTTTTGTTAGAAATGTTTCAAGAATTCCAAAACTGTCTTTGGTTTTGTTCTAGCGTCAAAACTCAATGAGTTGATACGATTTGAATGGTAGAAATGTATTATTATTCAGGAGAGCCCCCATAAAATATACTATTGTATTGCAATATCATTGACAATTTTTGCACATGAATGCAGTTTCTTTGATCTTTTTTTATGTACGAATAATGTGCAACATTTTCCTTTTGAATTTCAATGTAACATAAGAAATTTCGTGGGTAAAAACATATAGAAATATTATATTTTATTTGAGTACTCACCATGTAGCTCTTGTTGCAAGACGCGAACATTTTTCGGCATAAATTTTTGGACTTTTGAACAGTAGCAGAAGATTTAGTGCAACTATTGATTCTTTTTGTGTTATTGGGCTTAATTTATTCTATTTATAATAATGATTTTCGCATATATAGGTAGAAAAAATCATCAAAATAAATTCCAAGTAAAAAATTATTTTTCCGCATATAGAGGTCTTTTCAGTTTATTATAGAAACACATAGCTGAACAAATGTTGAGAGACACTATTTCTGCATATATATATATTCACATTATAAACTAAAACAATCACAGTTCTCAAACTTGAAAATTTTTTCAACCCTAGGACTGGCCGCTGGCCAGCACTAGACCAAAAATTTTTCATGGCACAATAATCCATACCCTAAGGATCCTTTTTCGACAAAAAACACACTACATTTTTTATGATTTTGGCCCCCCTTTGGACCCCCCTGTGGGGAGTTCTGGTGTCCGTAGTGCCATAACATTTCATGGCACAATAACCCATACCCTAAGGATCCTTTTTCGACAAAAAAAACATACTCAATTTTTTATGATTTTGGCCCCCCTTTGGACCCCCCCTGGGGGGGGTTTTGGTGTCCGTAGCGCCATAATATTTCATGGCACAATAACCCATACCAAAAGGATCCTTTTTCGACAAAAAAAAAATTTGAGTCAGGGGTGCCGCGGGGGGCCAAATTTGGCCTAGGACGGCATCCTTAACTGAATAAGGGTTATTGTAGAATATTGTTTAAACTATCTCTTATAAGACGATACTCACTAAACACAAAACTTTCTTGAACTTTGACTTACAATCATTTCTGCGACGCATTACCTACGCTGGAGCAGTGAGTGCGTGAGTACGGACATGGTGCCGGAGATGACGGTCGTCATAGCCGACTGCTGGAGCACCGCCTCCATCGTGCTCAGGTGAGCGTGAGTGGCGGTTTGGGCTTCTGGTTTTGAGTCTTTTTGCATTACTGAAACTCGACAACAAATTCTAAAATTCCAGAATTTAGCCAGATATCATTCATTGAGCATCGTATCGAAAATCAATATAGAAGATAAGTTTGAGAAGATAATAAGTTACGAAGTACAGATGTTCACTAATCATTTTCAAGATGAGTAGGAAGCATCCATTTACGAAGAATCACAATTTTTCTGCTACCTTTGGGAACAGTTATAAGCTTTTCGTTCCAATACCGTGTCGCACTCCCATCTACAGTGATATACCCTATTCACTATTTAATCCCAAATTCATCGCAGTCGTCACTTTCATTTATACTGTCCCACTCTGCTACAGGAGCTTTTACGAGTAGGCATTTGCCGTTAAACAAAGTCCATTTTACAAGGGAAAATGTTACAGGTATCTAGATGTACGCCATGAGTTTAAATTCTCTTTGTTGGTGACCGGAACTAATTATTCTGTCAATCAGTACTGACTATTTTATGCATTATATTAAATTTAAAAAGATGCGCTCGTTCTGCTATATATTTCCAAGTACAGTGTACAGCTGGTACACATTCTGTTCATAGTTGTCTGAGGAATATTTTTCCAAGCTTGATTCATTGTCTCTAAGTCATTTTTTATGGAGTAACTTTTCCAATACAACCCAGTCTAACTTTTTCGCCACCTGCATGCATGTTTTTTCCGCCCATAAGCGATTTAATCGCTTAAATCGCTTAGGCGGCGAAAAAACATGCATGGAGGTGGCGAAAAAGTTAGACTGGGAAATTGGTGTTTGTACTGTAAGTGAATTTGTCTTGATGAGATCTTTCATAGTTTTCCGCCCAAATAAATTGCTCTAAGTCGTACCATAATATTATTGGTCCATAGCTACCGCAAAGATGTTGTTTAAGGCGACATGAACAGAACGATTATGCGGGAATTGAGCACAGAAAGATTCTGGGGATCTCCTACGTTTTTAATAAGTTTTGTTCCTTACAATTTTGTTCTACGAAAGACATGAAATAGCTAGCGTACTATTCCGAACATTCTGCGTCAGTAAACTATGCAGTCTTGTTACTCTTCTTTTTCTCGTGAGGTTTTGTACTCTGCAGATTTACCTTGGCTTCGATTTCACAGCGCCGAAAGCATTTCCCTTCCATTAGTAATGTCATACAATCTTTGTGAGGGTTGAAATCGGATTTTTTCGTTTCACTATTTTGTAATGTAAGTTCGAGATTTTTACGTCTTTCAGGACAGTACGATTTCAGCAACTGCGTTCTAACCCATGTGTGATGTCATCCGTTTCTAATATTTCATTGAAATTATGAGTCTAAATTCGGTTTCATCGTTCTCGTTTAAACTCTCTGTTTCATTCCGTACCCTAAGATTCACTACATAACCGGGATTTTAAATTTTTGAAACGATCTTCTGCTTGCAATAAAACAGTGATTTAAAAAATTTACTTTCCATTCTTGTATAATGTGAATGCATTTTGCAACAGTAATTTTTTCTCCCACGTACGTTTGGAGAACTGTATTCAGAGCGCCCGCAGATTTTTTTGTTTTATTTTATCAAACAGAGTTTGTACTCTGATACTCATCTGATACTCATACTCATTCTCATCTAATACTCATCTGAGAAACAACATCAAAACAAGAAACGTTAAATATGCAAAAATCAATGGAAAGTTTCTTCGCAGTGTTGAATTTGCTTGTTTTTTAAATGTGCATGGACTACAAAATGTAGAAATTATTGAAAAACAGAGTGGGGATATGGATGACGCAATGCTGGTAATTATTTTAGAGTTGCAATGCATAAAGACAATGGTAACAAGTAAACAGCAGAAGATGTCTAAATATAAATGCCCATCGGAGACTTCTTTGTAAGTAGGATGTCGGATGTCGGTGAACCAGACAGCTGCGCACATCAATTTTGACAATAACCGGGACCTGTTTGAGAAAAATTACACGGCACGTAAATAATTTAACAGTAGTGTGATAGAAAGCTGTCGAGAATAGATTTACGAGTTAAGTTTCCCAGTTAACAGATAAGGCAGTGCACCCTACACCTGGAATATACTCAAGACATTTAAATTTACGTTGTGAAGTCACGGATTAACAATTACAGCCATATGAAGCCTATAGAGGAACGTTTGGGACAAATGCACCTACTTATCACCAAACCTACCCTCACTAAAAGATCCCTTGAAGTCCACATGACGACGGTGAAAAGAGAAGGTCGACGACAAACCGCCCAGTCGCTGAGCGCTGGACTGCAGTGGGAGGCACTGGCTCCCCAGCAGGGTCGACTCCGAAGTTGAGGAGATAGGAGGTTGCCGGATGCGAAGCAGTCGCAGAGCTGAGCAGAACCACAGTTGCGCCCGTCAGCACACTTTAGCCGTCAGCCACATGCGCTCTCCATGATGTCGAGCGCAGGAATCCAAAGTACAAGTCACGGGCGTTACTAGCTAAAAACTCTCATCCTGAGGTCTTCTTTGAAGAATAAAAAAATTAAAGATGAATAAGAAATAGGTTGTGCTCCGTAGGAAGGCGTGTGCGGGTTGTGAGTGCGGGGAATGTTGGAGCGTTTCTGAGATTTCTCAGGCAAAACATTCTGAGAATGGTTAGCGAGGCGTTTGTACTTAATTAAAGGGTCGTTATCGGTTTGTAAATAAGGGCACACTGTACCGAAAATCATCAAATGAACAACTTTAAATGCTACAAACGAATTTCTTAAATTTACGATTCCTTAAATTTATGTTTTTTAACAGTAAATCCCCGAGAGAGAAAATCATTTTCTTCAACAGAAATCACTTGAATTTGGGGTTGTATCCACAATTTTAAAACTTGAGCCCATAAAACATGGTCTTTATTAAAACATTGTTCTCTAATTGACGAGTTGGATGGCTTGGTCAGGTTATTCCAGTGCGGCCAAACAATTTATTCAATTTATGAATCTAAGTTCCTCATTCGGAGAACACAGTTTCTATATCATGTTTTTAGACCACACTATTTCATATTCTGGATTCAACCCCAAATTTGACTGCCCTCCCCAGTTTAGTCTATGCACATATAGATGCAAATAAAATTCTGTCGATAAACGAATGTAACTTGGCGGTTAAACTTTCCATGGTTTGTATTTTAAACGTTTTGGTTTAGTTAACGTTCTCACACTACCCATGTTTAATATTGAGTTTATTCACTAACAGGAGTTCGTCTTATACTCAGTAACACTCAGATTTAATATTATATACAGATCACTGAAGATGGATTTGTTTCGTCCGAAACGGTTGGTTCAATCACGATTCGTTTTTTTTTTTATCCTGAACGTAAGATCTCCTAGAAATCAACTTATTTCATTTCGCATACCTTACGAACCAATTACATGCAATTATCCACAGGGATAAAATTTGTAAGTACTTGCTTCCAAACAATCAGTACACATTAAGATATCCCCTGTTTTTGGAGGACGTCGATGGCTTATATAGAATCAGCCGCTTGTACGCAGGTGCCACAGCGACGGCACTTGGGGCGAATACGGAGTGACGACGAGTGACGCGGAGCGCATGAGGCGCATTTGCCAGCCTCGCCACATTAACTCACAAGGTGAGCATTTCGATCTCTCGTTCGAGCATTTCAACTCTGTCTCTGACGCTCTCTGTTACAACCTTTGTTTTCTGTCACAGAGTACAAGGTATTCTAAAAAACTAGTTCTTTTATCGCCTAATTGCATTAACGGCTACCGTTCACATTGTTCAAAATTCTAGTAATGTGTCTAGAATTTAAAAGTTTCTAGAAGCTAACATTTGCATAAAAAAGTTTTATAATGGACAAATCTGCATGATCAACATGCGAGGACAAACATTTGCTCCAAGATTTCGAACACAATCGCTGGCAGTGAAGCATATTTTTTTAATTCTTTTTGAAAGTTCGTTTAGTAAAACTTTTTAACTCATATTTGTGCTCATTAATTGGTGTTCATAGTTATCAAACTCTCTCTTTAAAATCTAATTTCTAATAAATGTCAATTTATTGATGTACACCTTGTTAGTTAATCTCGTTATCCATTGCCTGCAGTAATACAGAAGTGTGAACTCATTCAGGTTCTTTCTTTTTATTCGCCCAAGTACATATAATTCTGAACATTATGCCAAATTTTTCCTAATCTCAATTCACATAAAAACTGGGATTAAAACGGTGAAATGTCTTTGTGCTTAAAAGGTGGGTGTTTTGAGTTTCAGCCCGTTTGCTACCAAAATATTTGAAACATACTTTCCTCATTTAAATATTCAAAGTAATGGTGAAATTTCATGAAAAAATAAGAAATGGTCTGCCAGAAACAGATAATTTTTTATAAACGTATACCAATTTTTATAAATGAGCAGCAAGAGCCACCCAATCAAAATTAAAAGTATTAAACACAAATTCAAGTAAGAAGACACAATGAAATTCTGAATTCAAAAAGCGGCGTGCATGTAATTCGAGTAGAATTCAATATTATTTTTCATGTATGGCATAAATAAGTGAATAAAATAAATAAGAATAATAGGAGGCAGTGATACAGAAACAGTTAGGGGTAAACAAATTTCAAGCCTAAAAATTTCTTAACTTATTTTTTCCTCTTAGGAAGAGCAAACTCCGCTTGCAAGGAAAAATAACTCTTCAATGTTTTCTATATTGTTAAGACCAAGAGTTTATCATATTTTGGCCAAAAAAGGAAAGCTACCCTAGACGCTTCATTTTGTCTCTATTAAGTTTTATTTTTTCTTCTTGTATTAGTACTTGCATTGCCTGATAATTGCTGAATTTTGTTCCAGTTCTATTTCTTTGTTTTTCGCTACCGATCCAACACAGAATACTCGGTCCCTATAATATTAAAGTTGTATGGTAATCATAAAACATGCCAAGTAAAACCGTAAAATAATTTACCGTGCAATTTTTGTGCGCGTCACTTAAAAAGCTTGAAATAAATCTAACTCGTAAAATTGAATAGAAATCGATCAATTAGCATTGATTTTTCCGTATAATTTCATGTGCTGACATGATGATTGCAAAAGGAACTGTCAGCTATTTCTTCCTGATGAATTAATGCGCTTTTTTTACCTCTTTTTGGGGTATTCACCCATTAAAATCATTCTAGGAGTGGTTTTCTTGACCGTTCCTGAAGTAGCCGCTTTCTTAAATATACGAGTTCATGCTATACAATGGTCACGTGTTCGATAACTTCTCATGTATTTAAAATTGTCGATTAGATCAACGACAACTAAAGAAAAAACATGCACAGCTGACGTTCTGTGGTTCCAAGCGAAGGAAACACCACATTTCTTATTACAATGTTCTTATTTTCATCAAATTTAAAACTAATTAGCTACTGAATGTTATCCAGAATAGTATTCAAGACACAGAGTATATTGTTGTAAAATACAACCCTTGAAGAAGAGTATTTAAAAGGACTTTAGTGAGCCGGAAGGTTGACGAATGGCGTATAGGCTTGCAATATCATTATTAGGAAGTGTACCTCAGAGACTTTTTATGGCGTTTGTGTTTGCGGTACTTTATTAGTATAAGTGCATGAAAGCATGTACTGGTTAATCTTTGAGTGTTAATTGTTAAAATAGAGCAGGGGATAATTTTCAGGTATCACCTGAGTCTTGGGCCATGTTAGGTGATCAAATTTCTTCAGATCCGTTTCAGCACTTTCATTTCATTTGCAGTCATCGGTTAATTTTTTGTGCTGTATCTGTATTTCATTGGCAATTAATTCATTTTCTCTCCCTTCTGATCATTCCTACTCGGATAGCTATGTATTTTGTGGAGTCAGTTTCCGCACAGGATCAAGGCTAGGACAACTACCCCATTCTGCAATCTGTATTCACGCTAACAACTGCAATTCAAAAATCTCCAACACTAATTTTTAAATCATAGGGCAGGGGTCAAATTTCACTGACGTACGCATTTTAGAATCACTGCATATCCTAAAGGGTAGACCAGCATTGAATGATATGTCTAGTTATTTCCCAATGTGCATTTCTATTTAATTCATTATAATCTCGTGAACCGTTGGTGTCTGTAACTAATCAATTTATTTTCATGTGTGTTTTTCAGCTGATACGCTGAAAGAAATATAAGCCATATTTTGAAACACCCAGGTGCATCTGACGTTTGTCCCGAAACCGAGACACGCAGATGCATCATCAATGAGACACTTAAAATTGGATGCACACAAGTGTCTCCAGACCCGATTTAGAGACGCTCCGGTGTCTCATTGATGAGTCACTTAGGCTTCAGTTTGATGCATTTTTAACTGGTGTCTCACATGAAACTCTACGGATATTAAGCGAAACATTGCATTACCTTGCATGGGTGACGCTCGCATAGACTGCAGTTTTAGTGTCAATTAGAAACGTTCTCGAAGTTGAGGAGGAATGAAAAGCTGTAAAACAAGAACATATTACATACATATATTTTAGGAAAGGAATAAACTTATAATGGCTCTCAGTCCCCTCATTATTTCTTTTTTTTATTCTAATGAATTTAAAGAAAGTTTCAAATGAGGATAGGAAATATAATACCTCATAAAATAGAGAACAATTAATTGAAGCATAAAAAACTATAGTACTACTGACTTCACTCATATTTTAAAAATAAGTTAAGTAGAGGGTATCATCCCGACCAAGGGACTCGTTGTCGCTGAGGTGATAGAAGGGTGAATGAGAAAAAATAATTGCATGCACAAAATATTGTAAAAACTTCCATTAACAATCATATGAAACAGTGCAAAAAACAAGTTTACAATTGAAAATGAAATGAAAAATGACATCCTTAATAGATTCTCTGTATCTTTCTTTCTTCATTCTACCTTTTTGCTTTTTCGCGCTGTATAAGCTATATGGGAACCCACCCTCTGCAGAGATACCCTTTCTCAACATGTCCATGCTAATCTGGATCTTGTTTTTATTGTTGTTTAAATTATTGCTATTATTATTATACAAGAAAGTTTTAGCCTCCCATAACCACGACAAAGATGCTCCAAGAGAGGAAGGAGGAAGGCATCATTTAGTATGGAGTTGAGGGAACACGGAATCTATGTACAAGATGCACAGAAACAGTAAGCTAAGAAAGAAGTTCATGAAAAAAGAAAAAGTTTAAAAAGAAAGTAGTTGGTGCTGAAAAACAAGACAGCAGTGAGCCGAAAAACGAGGGTCTGTTACAAAAAAAACTTATTCTATTTCAACAAACAAAAGAAGCCTACCTAACCTTTAGCTCGGGCCCTCACAAAGTTCCTCTGGGAGCGCTAATTCCTATAGATACAACAGTTGTATCCCCTTGAGGGGAACGGGATCTTGTTCTTTCCTCTCTTGATACAACTTAAATGTTGTTCATGCAAGCCATAAACCAATTAACAATCTAATATTCAATTTGAATTTCAATATTTCCATTTGTTGAATGCTTTCTTGTATTCGTGAAGAACTTCTTGTTTCCTATCTGCATCTTCGTTCGAGCGATGTACATCCGTATAATAAGACTCAGCATTCCTCAGAGGTACCAACCGTTTTCTACATTATTTTCGAGTTGACAGTTTTACGGAGAGTGTTAAGTAAGAAGGTTTTTAATTAGTTTAATGCTTGCATGAACAACATTTATGTTGCATCAAAAGAGCGAAGAACAAGATCCAGTTCAGCATGAATATGTGGGAAAAGGGTATCTTTGCAAAGGGTGTGTTCCCGTTTAGGTTACGCAAAGGAAAAAAACAAAATAAAAAGAATAAAGAAAGAATTAGATTAGATTATATGTTAGTTTAAGGATTTCTAACCGCCAAAAAAAATTCGAAAAGAGGAAGGAGGAAGGCCTCATTTAGTATGGAGGAACCTCGTAACGAAGAATTTTTTTGAATTTCGAATTAGAAGAAATTCACAAATATTCACTTTGCTTAAATCGCAAGTTCACTAAAAATTTAAAAGCGAAGAAAATGCTAATAAAATTAGTCATTTTTATTCAAAAGAAAGAAAAAAAACGAAAACGTTTCGGAGACCAGCTCCATCATCAGTTCTGTAAAATACAAAGTATGATCAATCTAACGCAAGCATGAAAACACAGTCGATACTTGAAAACACAGTCGAAAACACAGTCCCCTTGTGTTTTCATGCTTGGGAAAAGTTTTGCTCAAGTACATACATATTTCTTATGTTCACGCAATAACTTTTTTCTATTGCGAAAACCAAAAATTTTTATTGGTGGAAATGTGTTCAGAATTCAATTATACATATCTGTATTCATTTTCGTTCCTCCATATGCAATAGAACCGTTAACAGGGAAATTTGAAAAATTTGGTAAATTAGGTAAAATACAGGGTAGTAGATCCCCTTAAGCACATAAAACGCAGCATCATGGTAAAGGGCTTTTTTGCTGTCCATGATGTAAGGAAACTTATCATTGATAGAAAAATGGATAATTCCATGTACAGGCAGAGGCATGAGCGAAAGTACCTTCAAAGCGCAGCTTTTTCGGCCCTAAACACACAGCAAAACTAAAAAAAAGATGGGTCGGAAATGAAAAATAAGTATCCTTCCGTGGCCCAGCTAATCGCCTGACCTCAATTCAACTGAAAATTTTGGGCGAACATTCGAAAGTTAAGTTTGAAAAAAGTCCAATGAACTTTGATGATTTTACTGATTATCAGCAAGCAAGTTTGGAAACAGATGCCACAAAAGGAGTGCAGTTAGCAGTTAGCTTCCAGTTACAATAATCGGCTGTTTGCGCTTATTCTAAAAAAGGTCACGACACTACATAGATCCTGAAGACTCGTAGTTTAGGCTAAATACTTTTTGTCTCATACATGTTTTCTTAAAGTAGATTTCCTGGTTGTCAAATAATTTTGCACTGTTCTGTTCAAATATTCTGGAACATACGAGTGCATGTTGTTCGAATTATCTGTATTCCTCATCTCCAATCAGAGCTCGGTATTTTAAAAGTACATTATAAATAGAGTATGCGCGACTGTCCAGGGAGTGTATGTGATGGCCTCCGCTAACAACGTCGTTTGCTGTGCATGTCCTAATTTTAGAAGTCCTTTGATTTGACACCATTCTTGTTTTGAAAAATATGGCGACATCCCAAATAAAAATACGTTTGCCTGCTTCTTTCTGCTATCATAAACGAGTTTTGTAATGTTTTTTCGTACCACTGCAAAATTTAAAGTCCTGATTTTGTGTTACTTATGTTTAATGCAAATTACATCATCTATTGCTCGTAAAATAATTATTGTGTTTAATTTTGCGATGAAAAATTTACATGTTCCCTCAAGGTATCATTCGCAGCTACATTTTTTTGTCTTTTATCGTCAAAGAAAAGTGTTTGATGTTTTATGCAATGGTTCATCAAGCCACGTTTTGAAGTAAGAAAATCACAATCTTCGTACAGAAATTACACCAAAAAATTTATCTCATGAATAATAGTTTCATCCGATGTGTGCGATTCATTGTTTCACTGCTAATCTGCTTTGCCGGGATTTTTTTTTCTTACATGGAAATGATGTGTTTGTTGTCGACATAAGTAATTTTTTTATGTTTTATTGTCCCGTAGTGTGTGGACGGAAACCGCGCTACAAAAAATTGGGCGAGCAGCTGGACCCAACCAATTTCTACAGTGGGAGGAACTTGCACCCGTGGTTGCTGGAGGTGAAGCGGGGAGAAAAATACGAATGCAGCGCCACTCTCATCACGAATAGGTGGCTGATCACTGCGGCACAATGTGTTAACAGGTAACTTTCAGGCATGCCTGTCCACGTTTTATACTCGCAGTGTAAGAATTCGTGTCAATGCCAAAAGCAAATTTCGTAAGAAATACTAACTTTCCCTCCTCGAGAAAATTTTCTAAAGTGAGTATGATTTTCCCGTTCAGGGCATTTGCCATCATCTTTTCTGTTCCCAGATCTGTTTTAGAGTGAGACACTGAAGTACAGAGTGTCACGAGGCGTAAATGAACGTAGCCGTATCAGGAATTTAAACCTCAGCTTAAAAAGGGGAAAGAAAAATAACAGAGCTGAAAGGCACAGAAGAAGGGCATAGAAGACAGAGGAAAATAGAAAAAGTGAGTGTCTGTCAACACGTCTCCACACCAGTGCACCTATGATCAACATGGGATAATGGTAACTACAAGCAGCACATTTTTTATACAATTTATTTAAGTTCAAGAATGAACACATGAGTTATTGATTGACGACATTAAATAATATTGAAATAATCATGACAAAAAACGGGAACACACAATGTAATAAATAAAATGAACATTATTGTATAACAGACTAATGTAAGGCACGACATAAGGTTAGATGCAATGAAACTCTACCTCACCACAAAGGTATTCCGAAGGATATAGGGCGTTCAAACAAAACCCAAAGATTGCATCCGGTACTATCATCACTTTCATAAAGAGACAACGCAGTTATTGCAGCGAGCACTAGAAAACAACGCATGTTGAACACTTTTCCACGTTCATTCTTTGAAATACCTGTTTTCCACTCATCGCAAATTAACTTGCACAGAACCACCTAATTTGCTCTCTTCACAGTACCATTCCAGCGAGCGTTGCGACCATCTTTTCCATTTCTTCGGCGCCGCGTTGCTGGTGCTGGCCCGGTGTCGAGGTCTACCGGTCTATTTGAAACGCTGCCCGCGCTGAGGCTTGAAACGCGCGACTCGCTTGAGCCACTGCGCAGAGGCTTGTTGCTCGAGAAAACTTTGAACTTTTGCAGGCTCCATCAGTCTAGGAGATGATTGCACAGAAGGATTGGTAAGCTTCAGGTGTGCTCGTCAGTGTACTCTCGCGGGAACTTTGATTCTACAATGCACATTGTTCCGTTGAGGCATCCCGGAGTGAGTTTACCAGACCGGCAGATCCAACTCACGAGTCTTCAACTTGCTCGTATTTTTTCATCATCACAACTTGCCACCTTGTTCTATTTTTTGGCGGCTTCGGGTGCTTTTGTTCCGGCAACTAATTGTTCTTGAGAGCTGGTGCCGGAGTATCGGCGGCCGGCGGGCCTTTTCGCCGCACCACAGACCACACAAACGTCACTTGTCTCCTCGTTTGTGTTACCAGCCAAAAGACCTCGTTCTGTTCTTGAACTCCGCTTTTATTCTCCTCGCTTAATTCCTTCTAGCAGCTTAGCGAATTTTCTTCGTTGTTCTGGTGTAAAATTCTTAAGATCTTAAGATAACATTCTTAAAATCCTTAAGGATCCTGGCCCATGTGCAAGAGGATCCTATCTGTGAACTAAATTTTGACCCAAAAATACAAAATTAAACAATTATCTAATTCATATTGACAATGACCCTTTTTTAGGGATTACTGCTGCGCTAAGCGCCACATTCATTGCCAAGGCTCAGTAAACCAAACGTGGTCTCCGAGAAGTGCCGTTATAGGCAACAATGTATAAATTAACGAATAAAATTTTTCAAAGGTAAATACAAAGAAATTAACGAACCCCTCCCCTTAAATTAAGTTCATGGAGCTAAGGCTTAGAAAAATTGGTCCCATCGAACCTTTCTTCAGTAGGCAGGGCGAGGCCGGGCTGATGACTTTCCCTTAAGATGCGCAGCGAGCAAGTACCGCAGTCAGAGCCCGCAACACCGAGCTCCGTTGGCCTACGCTCGCTTGTTTTGAAAGGCACATGCGCACCGAACAAAATCGTGGCTTAGCAATGGTATACACGCTAAGTTTATGCCCGTTGCCGAGGGTATTGGGGTTTGTTATTGAACTTTAATTATTAAAAATATGAACTAGATAGAAAAATGAGAAGTCTTGGGTTTTTAACCATTAATACTTAAAAAGAAAATAGTGGAATGAATCCAGGACGGACGAATCTCCACAATATCTAATAAATCAAGTCACTAGACGGTTCAATGTTAAATAATTGATTTTAGGCATGGTATTTAACTTTTAATTAAAATATTTGTCAGGAGTAAAGTTTTTATCCGATCACTACCTTGCCAACCTTGAATTGCATCAAGTTGGTGCAAAAGTAATGTCCTATTTACAGATCTTGGGAAGAAATGAATGAGCCAATGACCATGGAAATATTTATTCATTAACATGCTTTCCATTGCTTTTGATAACTTCATTCCACCTCTCAACAACAAGGACGTTCAACTGATCGGAATCAAATATTCTTGGACGATCTTTTTTGCCTTATTTTTAAAGAAAAATTACCGCTTTGAAACCGAGAAAACCATTCACTTTAACTTCTTCTATTTACTATTAGACATCATCCCCATAAGTGTTCTGGATAGATTTTGCTGCTACACTTTCATTCAACACCTTTATGAAACTCGTACAGTAGAATATTTCATAGGTGATCTTTATGTGGGATAAACATGAATGCCAATATTTATGGAAAATATGAACGTAACCAAGATGATCTGAAAAAAATCGCTTCGTCACAAAAATGCATTACACTATAGCAGAATGTAAATAATTGTCAAATTTAATTTTAGCATCTGTTGTGAAAATCGGGCTTTACTTTTACACCAACCTGATAAAAGTGTTATTCGATTTGTCTAAAGCACTAGAGCTTGAAGCTTTTACGAAATACAAACGGACCTCTTTAATTCGGGGGTGCAAAGGCGCAGTCCGTTGTCCGATCGTGATAACAGTGTCGAGATACGAGTAACCATCCAATTTTTGAGTGCTCCTTCTTCTAATTAAGTTATTCAGATTACCGAACAAAATTTTTTAATTTTAAAGATATTTGTTTCCTGATACTTTACCCTTTAGAGGTGAACACAATGGACGCAAAAAATCTATACATATAAATCGCAAAAAATAATCGTCGTTCTTGCAATGGAAAAAATGGGGAACTAATAATTGAGAACTGTACTAGCGTTCGCCTTACTCTACAATATAAGGGTACCCGCACACGAGCAACTTTTTATTGTCAGTTGCCATAACTAAAAAATTGTCCAAAATAGAAAGCATGCATTTCTATGGCTGCCTGCATAGGGGCAATTTTTCGTTAGGCGACAACTAAATGTTGTGAGGTGGTTGCGACCGGATCAATTTCTCTGACAACACAATAGTTGTCGGCAACTGTTGCAGGCGTTAAAGAACGTTATTTCTATTGGGAGCTCGCACACGGACAACTTTTAGTTGCCGCCACCTAGCGCCCAGCCGGTCGCAGGTTGCCAGATTGGCTTTGTTAACTATAGATTTTTGCAAATGTGACTTGTTTTGGGGCAGTATGGTGCGTAAATAAACTGTTAGGCGTTCAAGCTATTCTAAAATGGCTCGGTAAAACAACCTATAACATATATGAATAATAAATTAATTGTATCAAAGAACAAAAGTCTGATATTTTTTTGATGATTAATATACTTAATACTGGGATGGCATATTTTCTTTTTTATCTGACGATCCTGTCGTGGTTTTTCAGTGTTTTCCAGACTAGAGTGGCCTGCCACATCCACAGTTTCCACGTTGACATTAAACGATAGTTGCCGCCATCTGGTGGCTCGATTGCGGGCGTGCCTTACTGACCACTTTTCGTTGCGACCATTTTTTATTGTGACAATATTTTGTTGTGACAACTGACATTAAAAAGTCACTCGTGAGCGGGTACCATTAATCCCTTAGGCTTTAATAACTTCCGTTCGCTCTGTGAAAGGGAATTCTTTTTTTGCTCCCCATGGCGTCGTTATACATTTTCTCACCAACAATGGTGCCTGATTGCTCGCTTTCTGATAATCGAATATGTCGTATCAAATTTTCCATGAATGAAACCAACTGGGTGCCGCTTTTTCATCAAAATAAGTAACGCAGGGCTTGAAGATCGGGAGTTGAGATAATTTCAATTTGAATGTGAGAGGCTTTTATTAAGACCTACAGTCCCACCTATTACAATTCACACGCCCTCTCACACAATAGTATGTTTCTCCGAATGTCTTGCCTGTGAACCAGACTCGTTTAAGGGAATGAATGATGGGTCATCCTGGGTCAAAGCACGCTGCAGCAACCGTGAAGGCATCGCTGGAAAACCAAGCTTGTAAGCAATAGGTCCTCACGCACTACGTATTATCATACATTCGCTTGGTAACTAACTGTTCGAAGTCAATGTTTCCTATTGCACACATTCACTAGAAAATTTTTCCCAGTATCCACTACAGTCAGGTTACATTCTTCATCAAACCCTACAAAAAAGGTCGTACCAAAGTCACAATTAGTACATCTGGTATAACAATGGTTCTCTTTATACCGAAGATACTACTCCAACATCAAATCCTCGAGGAACTCTGTTTCATGCTCAGACATATTACATTCTAAAACCAGATATTCTACTGCTTTTTCCGCTCCTCTGTCACACTGCAAGCATAATTTGTTATTCCCTTCGTTCCACCTTCATTTGTGCCCGTTCACACTGAAAGCCTTACACCTTTCTGGGAAAAGGAGTTGACTTCCAAAACTTCCATTATATAAACTCTCTACCTTTGGGACATTCTTACCTACGTACCAGGTTAACGTAAATTTACCTTCGTGCTTTGTTTACATTTATTTAATACAAATTTTCCTGTTAATCTTTCGATTTCATTCATTCACTTTTTTTGCTATCCCATTTTGGTCCGCGTTCATTTTACCGCAAAAACCTGCTATCCATACGTTTACCAATTCTAATACGAATTATATTTTCAATATTCAGCTGACTAGTATGCCTCCAGGACATATCCCCTCAAGGGCGTTCACTCAAATTCAACTAAAAAAATCATATACTGTCCTATTTTTCGGCATTAGCTCAATTCAAATCATATAATTTTGGACCGCCTCCTTCATTCCCTCAGAAAACTGACTCCAATATCCCAGTCAGAAATGCTAGTGCGGATCGGCATCGATTATCTGGGGACAGTGCATTTTATTTAGGATCAGTGCGGGGCTCAGTTCGAGAAGAAATGTTTCTTCACCGATCACTGCAGATCAGTGCAGAAAATTCTGAACAGAAATGTCTGCAGTGATCTTAACAGAAAAATCAGCACTGCTCATCAATAATTCCAGTGAGAGGTATTTGTTTATAAACCAGTGTACATAATGAAACCGAAAATTGATTTCAAATCGAAAGCGTAATTTCTAAGTTAATAAAGGGGATCTCTAGCTCTACAATTTTTTTGTTTGTTCAAATTTCCCTTTTTTGCATTTCTTTTGCAACATGGGAAACCAAAATGCATAGGGTTATGTACCGTTGAAATTAAATCCCAATTGCTTCAATAAGGCTTCTACGTTGAAAATTGAAGTAGGAGAAGTGTTTCGCGCAATATATATCTATATATATATATATATATATATTTGTCATATATTCGCGTTATAACTTTTTCTATTGCAAAGATGGAAACTTTTCATTGAAGTGAATGTGTTTCGAATTCAATTTTATATATCGTTATGCATTTTCGTTCCCCGAGTTGCAATTGAAATTCGAAAAATTAGGTATATTAGATAAATTTTAGGGGTAGAGATCCCCTTAAAATAAGCCAATTCACAAGTGAGCTTGGTTTATTTTAAATCAAATTTCACATCTATTACGTTTTCAGTAATAGTTTACCACCAAGTGAGTACAATTCTATGTTCCGATTTTTCTAAGAGAACAACGCTGCGAATTTTAAGTAATTTTTTGTTAAATGTGCAAGCCATGATGGAAATTTTGTTTGCTTATTTTCCCATTTAAAACTTCTTCACACAGTCATTCCATTCAGCAATTATTTTGTTGTAGAAATAAAATGCCAACTCCCTTGAAATTCCTTCGTCGTTCTGCTCCTAATTATGGAAACATAAAATTCCGATGACCTACATAAATGACTTGATCAATTTGATAGGCAACAAGCTTGGCGTAACACACGAAGGAACGAATAAACATGCGCATTGATGTAGGGAAAATAATTCTATTTGCAGCACGGCCAAAATTATTATGAGCCATTGAAATGCAACTTCCAGATTTTAAATGCAAGTATTGTATAAGTTGTACAAGCACGTACATAAAGCGCCTGTGGTATTACTCCAGAAATAATAATTACTGCTAACTTTGCATCATATTATTGAATTCATTCATCAATTATCTTATTTCATAATGAAGAATTTTTTAATAGTTTTGATTTCCAACTAAGTAGCTATATTGTCATATGAAATAGCAAAAGTATAGAACTAGCTTTTTGATCGCACACATTTCACCACGGGAGTGTGCAGCGGTCAATGTTGACATCAGTCCAGTCGCAACTTCACAACAAGCGAGTTTGTCAAACCAAGCTTTGTTCGTTCTTAGTTTGTGAGATAAGCTTTCAAGTTAAAAAAAATACGCTTAGCAATTATGCTATGGTGATGAAAAATCAAAGAATGAGAAAATTATTCTACAAATAAAGTGAAAGACAGAAAAAGCCAAGGCTTGTTGCTTGTTTAGAAAATTCAAACCGACGTAGATAGCTCAGAAAGTCATTTCTCCAGAAAGAGTTGAGAAAGCGCGCAGTGAATCGAACATGACGACTGATAATTCCAACAGCTTTTTTTCCATTTTTAACAGTTTAAGATGATTTAGATGCGAAGTGAGTGACATATGTAATGGAGAGTGTGTGCACTTTGATTCGATAAGCAGTTGAAAAAAAAAGTAAAAAGAAATTTCTAACATGAGAGTGTAGCAGTTGAGTTTACTTGTAACAAAATTTGCAGCAGTTGAGTTAACTAATGAGAGATCAAGTGCTGTTGTGCCATATTCTTGGCAAAATCCACATGAACAATCACAAAAAAATCAATAACCAAAGATCTCCAAGCGGCAGCAGTACTTGTGCACCGTGCTCACAACCTCAGGTAAGGATTATATTTAGTCTACGTCAAAGCTGTTATGTATTTTAAATTCCTTTCAGCTTGTGTTGCATAAAATAGTGGTTTGCCAATTACAAGATGAAAGTCAAAATGCAGAATTATGCCAATTTTTTTGCTAAGTGTTTTGAATTTTTGTGCATACATTCCTGTCAGATATCACTCTGAAATCACAAATATTTTAAAGTATATCAGAAATTGTGTGTTTTTTTATCTTTGTATGTCTATTTTAATTGTCCCAACCTAGTGTAGAAGCTCTTTGGCACAGTGTGAGCACCTTGTAGAAATAAACATGTGGCAAATAGAAAATACTTATTTGATTAAAAATATAACAAAAAGTCAATTATATTGCTTGTGAAATAGTTTTCTATAATAAACAGGTAATGAATTTGTAGCATATGAAAAAATTTTATCTATGTATATCAATTAATTTTTCAATATTTTACAATATAATTTTCTTCCTTCCCCAGCAACGCATGAACACTACAAAAATAACCTGTACGGTATCACTGGGACCTCAACTACAGAGAGAGGATTTGATGATGGTATGCCGCCCTTCGTGCGTTCGTGCACCGAGCCACGTAAAAGCGCTCGTCGTGTATGAATAATCGCACATTCGCACTTTGATCAAGCTCTTCCCGCCGATAGCACCGGCCCAGCCCCTGCTCAGACCTACAGTAAACTCCGCCAAATCGTCTCCGACTTTGATTCTCCGAAAGTAGTAGCCACGACGGCATAATGGCAGGGCAACTTCTTCTCAGCTTCCTCAGTGTATCACTTTCACCCGGACAGCAGAACAAATCATCTCTCAGCTAAAGTAAGTTTTATTTCTATTTTGAATGATATGCTAATTTAAGATTTGCTATCCTAATCAAACGTATAATGAAAACAGGTATAATGAAAGATCATCCCTTAATTTTTGAGAAAGCAATAGAACTATTTATCTTACTAATTATGTTTTTGCCAGAATGTACTGCCAAAGTTTATTCCTTGCATTCAGAATTAATTGCAGTGAATAGACACACTAAGTGTTCTCTGGTGAATTTAAAACACCGGCTTATGATTTATATCTGTTGGATAACGATATGTATATCACTAGTTTCCTTGTGCCTTATTGCAAACAGTCTAGAAAACCCATTATAATGAAAAGTTAATTATACTGAATGATTTTGTATTTTTAGAAATAAGATAGAATAACTGTAGATGAGAATGCCTGGTTTATGATGGTAATTTTATATGTAGAGTTGTATTTTTAGGTTGATGTGAGAGCTTGTTAAGTGGGTAGATAAGATGAAGGGAGAATGTGAAAAATTTGGAGTTTGAGTGTATTGAAAGCATTGCACAAGTAAAAGTGAAAATGGTTAAGATTGAGCCCCTGAAAATAGTTTGATTGGTCAAAGGGTAGAAGTAAAGATGAAAATAAACAAAAAGATGGAAGGTAAGAGAAAGATGTAAAATATTAGAAATAATGTGTGTTGATGCAAATGACTGGTAGGAGAAATGAAGCTCATGCTAGGGATAGAGAGGAATAGAGTTAATTACTTAAGTACCATGGTAACTGTGAGGTAAAAAAGTATGTTACAGAAATTCAAGTAGGTGAAGATTGATTTGAATTGAGTCAAATCATCAAATGGAAGTGGTACTGGTACTGAATTATGAAGAATTTGGTACCGATGAGTGATGTGCAAGAAATGATATTCAGCAATCTGGCATAGGTATGAAAGTTTGAGGAATATTAACCATGAAATATCAAAAAAAGTGTTGAATGTTGCAGGAAAAAGCATGCAAACCATAAAATGTAGAAATAATTCAACTAGAATAATGTGCATTACTTTCCTCCATTGCATGTAATTTTCTCTAAAGTTATTTATGATCATGCGCACAGTAAACTTTGATTTCAACTGAACTATTACTTTCAGATTGAAAGCTCAAGCATTACGTTGGGGTCAACAGCTGAGGCACCATGCGCCGCATCCTCAAAATAGTGACGTCATGAGAGCTTGCTGTCCAGTTAATCTACACTGGGCTTGGGAAAACCGGCGGCGAGAAAAACAAGAATTCAGAGTGCATCCATTCAGCGTCCAAATCATTGGTGAGTAGACTTAAGGGAGACGTCCACCCAAAATCAAGGAAATGGCTGCAACGTTTGTTGTATGAGATCTAGATCTATGAAAATTGGCATACGTATGTATTTGTGGAATTAAATAGGGGTCGTCTCAATAAATTTTTCCCACATTCGACACAATTTTTGTAGACAATGGGGGAAAGGGTAAGGGAAAGTGCATACTTTTCAAGAAGCATCTTCTCAAAAATTACTTTTCGAAGAGCAATGATTTAGGTGTCATTGGATGAGCAATAAGTTAATGCATGACGAGTCGAGGATTATTTTGATTTTCATGATAATTTCTGAGTTACATAGGGAAACTTTATGTAAAGAATTACAGATTGGAAGATATTAGTTGATTTTTATAAAATGACTGTAACGTTCTTTCTATAGAATCTAGATCTATGAAAATTGACATACCTATGTATATGTAGAAATAAATAGGGGTCGTGTACGCAACTTTTTCCCATTTTTGCCATAATAACGGAGATAATGGGGGGAAATGAGGGTCACATGGTTTTTTTCAAAATCTATTTTCTCCGAGAGTTTTTATTGTAGAGATATGACTAAAGTGTCATTAGATGTGCAAAAACTGCTCTATCTACTGATTTACGATTTTTTTTATATTAATAGTAGTTTTCGTTACAATAAAAAATTACAGAAAAAATGATGACTTTTTAAAAAAAATTTTGACTTTTTTAATAATTAAACTATTGCGAAATTCAAAATAATTCTTCGACTCGTCATGCAGCAACTCTTTGCGCATCCAATGACACCTAAATCATTTCTTTAAGATAAAAACTTTTTGAGAAAACGTCTCTTGAAAATTGTGCACTTCCCCCCTACTCCCCTTTCCCCATTGTCTCCAAAATTATGTCGAAAGTAGGGAAAAGTTATAGAGATGACCCCTATTTATTTTCAAAAATACATATGTACGCCAATTTTCATACATCTAAGTTTCATAAAAAGAACGTTACAGCCATTTCATTAATTCAGTCGATTTGAGCGTGGACGTCTTCTTTAATAGTCCATGCATTCATTCAATATTCAATGAAATAATCAATTCAACCTTCTAAATTTAACTCATATTTTATTCAACCACTGCTTCTTAGCTATTCTGATGCAATACNTTCTACTTTGAACTTAGCTGGCTGGACACCCTCTCGCTTCTACTAGACGTAAATGTTGTCTTTATATATCTCCTTCATATCACCCGCTGACATCATGCAATGAAATGGTCAAATAATTATAAATATGCGCTAAACTATTCCTCGTTGTAAAATTCACCACAACATTGCTTTTAAGACGTTCTGTCATCAAAAAATGTATATCTTCATATCGAATTGAGTTCCCAGGTAAATAATATACGGGCCCGATCTGACGGTTAGGTAGGCCTTATTGATGAAAGTGTTTTTTGTTTTGTTAAGACCATCCCTTTTTGGGGGTCAGTACTTCAGAACCTATTACTTACTATTTGAACTTTTCTCTTCTGGCTTTCTTTCTAACCTGCTGTTTCTATGCGCATTGTGTTCAGTTACCTATCAACAACACACTTGTGTTACCTCGCAAGGATGGCCCATGTGGGAACACACGTAGTGCATAGATTCCGCACGTACGAGTCCATACTAGATGGTCCGGTCCCTTTATTATTCCTCTCTTGGAACGCCTCTTGTGGTTAGGGAAACTTAAACTAACTTATATTAGAATAATAACCAATATGTTGATTGCTACACAGTTTTACCTCATTGTATAGTATTATCCTATAGCTACGCTTTAATTTTTAGATTTCGCTGCGGAATTGGGACTGAAGGCAAGAAAAGCCCGAGACTGGCACGTGAAACGAAGATCATCTTCGCTGGAGATTACTTCAGGCGTTGATGACGATGCATCGCAGTTGAAAATCTCGGCATCAGACATCGGAAGCGAGGAGGAGGAATGGAACCCTGAAGAACTTGATCTCAGGCTGTTCATGTGAGCTTGTTTGTGTGTTTGTGTGAAGAAATTAGTAGTGCATCTGTCGTCAACGAGGGAAGCTGTGCGTACTCGTTTTTGCTGAACACTGGTTTGAATGTTGACGTTTTAGAGGTATCAATTTATTCTTTTTTCCATAGCATTGTTTGCAACTTTATGCATCAGCGGAAAACTTGAAAATGCTTCTACTGCTGGGCAAAATTGTGTATTTTAACTACGCTTAATCCGAAAGCTCTTTATCATTAGGAAATGTTCGTAGCAACCGAATATTTGCAATGTTGTAAATGTGGAACTTTGTGAGGTAATGGTACTGTTTCACCTGACAGCAGCAGCCTCTCACGACCTGTATTTTAAATTTTAGGTTTTGCAATGGATGCAAGCCATTCCTATTGAAGTAAACCTACACTGATTCTGGTTCACAAATCTCGTGAAATTATTGAGAAACGAATGGATCATAGTCGATATGAATTGTTACTAAAAAATGAAGTGTCTCACGTAAATGAAATAGAGGACAAAATTCCTTAGATGCGTCTACTTTTAATATTTACAATACTCGTTTCTATCAATCTTATAAAATATGATTCTTATTTATTTTATTACATTTAGATCAGATGTGCACAACTGGCAACTCCTGGGCCACTGTAAAAAAATATAACTCTATAAATTACTTAACTTTTTTACATCTCTCCCTTCAGGGGGATCCAACTATTGTATCCATGGGAATTAGCGCTCCAAGGGGGATAATGTGAGGTACAGAGCTAATTGTTTGGTCGGCTTTCTTTTTGTTGAAATAGCACAGGTATTTTATTTTGTTACGGACCATCCTTTTTCGGTTCACTGCTGTCCTGTTTTTCACCACCTACTACTTTCTGCCTCAACTTTTTTCTTGTTTCGTCAACTTTCTTAGCCTACTGTTTCTATGCCCCTTATGCATTCATTCCGTGTTCCCTTAACTTCGTACATAGTGGGGCTTTCATCCTTCCTCTCTTTGAATTTCTTTGTCGTGGTAATGGGGGGCTAATCAATTTTTACATCACTTTATTTATAAACATTGCTGCGGCTCTAGAGTCGCCAGGTTTCACTCTACAGTAGTCCAGTCAGTTTCACGGCAAGAGAGTAAAAAGATGGTCTGCTAAGGTCATAGCTAATTTCAGCATAGTGTCCCACAATGATCCATGAGTGTAAAAAATTTATGGGAGGGAGGGATTTGTGCGACATGCTGCTCTCTTGACACAGGGTCAAAGTCAGAAATAATAAGTGTTTTGTTTCTTCATTTTTTTATTGGAAAAAATTGCTGATATAAAAAGGTGGTGCAGTACCGAATGATTATATTAATAGTTAAGTTTAATTTTAGTCAAGAATGCTGATGTTTTTGCTTTTCTAACCGAAGAGCTTTGCTTTGGTTTTAATGGATAAACTGTTCTCTGATCTAACTCGCGCTGTAATAATTTCTTCGGAAAATCGTACATC